>JBBMEG010070486.1:0-49363 GCA_037832605.1 Cyclanthera cordifolia | reverse complement strand
ATTGAGAAGCCAAGACATGACAAGGTGGTCATCAATTTTCCACAATCGATATTTCGGATCGTCCACTTTAGGGACAACAATATCTCCAGTTAAGTGACCATCTTTGCCTCTTCCGCAAATATATATAAATACAGATTGATTCCATTGAAGGAAATTGTGACCTTGGAGTTTGTGATTGGTCACAATTTGAGAGGAGGAATCCTGGACTTGTGGTTGGGTTTGATATTGAGAGGAGTTTTCAACACCTCCTAGCCCATATTTTGTCATCCTTGCTGAAAAATAAGTGAATTAAAAAATAATAACAAGGAGAAAAGAAACTTATCTGATTATGTTGGAGATTTGATAATAGGAGTGATATGCCGTTGTGAGACTATAGCGAGAGATTAAAAAAAAATTCTGGTTCTGATGCTAGTCGCGAAACAGAGAAGGTGAGACCGAGAAGATGGAGTTGTCAAATCTGAGATAAATTCACGAAACAGTGCGCGAATCTGAGATAAACGATGAACTCGCGAAACAGTGAGATAACTTTCCCTTGAAACAGGAAAACCGAGCGTCGCCGTCTTGTTCGCAGTCGCCGGAGATCAGATGCAGTCGCGATTGTCGCCAGAGATGAAGTCGCAGTCACCGTTGCTGGGAAACCTGTTCGCCGTCGTCGTCTGAGTAGTTGCGATCGTCTGAAAAAAAAACTGCTCGATGTCGACGGCTAAGGCGCGATCATCTGAGTCGCAATCGTCTGACTGGAAGAGAGGTCGCGATCGCCTGAGTCGACGGCAAGGCGCTGTACGATTTCCGGAGATGAAGTTGCGATCGTCTGAAAGTCCGGCGGCTAGGGTTTGGCGGCTAGGGTTTTTAGCTCTGATACCATGTAGATATTTTGAGAAAGATTACTTCTATTTTTTCTTATTCATCTATTTTAATAATACAAAGGAATATATATTGTTTCAATAAAGAAATAGAAAAGGAAAAAATAACCTAGATAATATTTTGTCCTAAATATGGAAAGAATAACCAGAATATAAAATTACAATAAAATAAATAAAATAATTCCACAGTAATTTCATTCTTTGTTAAATTGGATGCCTGACAGTGGAACTAATAACCAATATTGAGTGCAAATAGTCCGATTGTTTTTTGTTCTCATACCATGAGGTGACCTAATGGTCAAGAAGGGCCTTGGGAGCTAAGATGATGTGTTCAATCCATGGTGACTACCTACTTAGGAATTATTTTCTTACGAGTTTCCTTGACATCCAAATATTGTAGGGGCATAGTCGAGGTGCGCGCAAGTTGTGATAGTCACTGTTATCAAAAAAAAAAAAAACTAGATCTATTTCGTTGTCTATTTCTGATTTTATTTAGTTACATAAGTCAATGTAATTGCTTTCAGCACATTTTGTTGGTGATTTCTGTTTTAATCCAGTAAACAGTGTTTAAAAACTTTGGCCAATGAGGCCATTATCACCAATTGGAACTTTTAAGCTGAACAGCAGAGGACTGTCATCGTTCATCAATCTTTGGGGGAGGAACTGCTTAAATTGACATATTTATTTTAAAACATTTTCCAGATATATCCAATTTGTGAAAGGATACTTCAGACCAGTCCTGACTAAGGAGGCTGAGAAAATTATTTCCAACTATTATCAGCTTCAAAGAAGATCAGCAGTGGATAATGCAGGTCCGACTTGAAAATTGTCTATTTTATGAGATGGCTCGAATTTACTCTTCTGATTCTTGATTTTTAACCATGCAGCCAGGACAACGGTACGCATGCTTGAAAGTTTGATACGCCTGGCACAAGGTTTGTTCTTGTTATTTGTTTCCTTGACAAGTTCTCATTTATCTTCTAATGCTTACTTATTCATCAATACTGTAGCACATGCACGGCTTATGTTTAGAAATGAGGTTACCCGGCTCGATGCCATTACGGCTATTTTGTGCGTCGAATCATCCATGACAATCTCAGCTTTAGTGGACAGTGTTGGGAACGCTTTGCACTCCAATTTTACTGAGAACCCAGATGAGGAATGTACGCTTCCTTGCCAAGTTTAAATTTTTAGTCTGTTACTTTTTCATGAATCCTAATTCAAATATATAAAGAAGTTACGAAAGTGAAACTAGAAATTTCTTCGGAGGAACTAATTGGCATTTGTGTGTGCATAATCCATGAGCGCTTTCATATAATCTACCACTCTACTACTCATGCATTATATTGGAGTTTTCATCTGGCCTTCTTGTGACTATAGTCTCACTATATTATTGGTACAGTGATGATATTTTTTGTAATTAATTTTTTTTTTCGATACTAGGAAATTGGAGCTTCACTCTCTTATACTCAGCTATAAAGCACAAACACTTCAAAATAGGAAAAGAATCTGTGTCAGACACGCATTCTTTTGGACCGTTCTCGGACACGTGTCCGACACACCATTTTACATGCCCTAATTTATTATTTTGTTTAGTATTTGGAATCACTTTGGACACAATTTATAAACATGTGCGGTATTTGAGCCCAAATGTTAAAAGCTCAAACTCAAACTCAAAATAGTTAATGTTATAGTTAACTAAATAATAAAATGGTAATGAAAAAGGTAAAAGAAAAACGAAAAAAATCATCTCTCATTTATTACAAAAAACCAACCACCATTCTCTCCCGCCTTCATCTTTTAAAATACTCTTTTGTTGGCACCCCCCGCTGCATACCGACGTCTATTGTAATTAACTTGATATTATATGTTTTTTTAGTAAAGTACATTTTTATGCTAAATTTACATATTTACGAAAAAAATTAACGTATCTTTAATGTATTTGTGTCCTAACATTTTAGAAAATGGCATATCACTGTGTCAAGTCGTGTCTGTAATCATGTCTCGTGTCCGTGTATGTGCTTCATTAATACCCAGGCACATTGTGCCTATCCTTAGGCCTAGAGTACCGGGAAACAAGAGAGGACTGGAGACGAGTTTGGGGGTCGTCTGGAATTTACTCCCACAAATGGTCTCGTACTCGAGACTTTGAGGGTATCATACCCTCAAGGCTCATGCCTCTAACTACTACGCTACCCCTCGACACGTTTTTTGTAATTACTATCAATAGGACTTTTGTAACTATTCCAACATTAACGAAAAATGTTTGTTTTCTTTGAACAATAAATGGGTATAAACTATTATTACTAGTTAAATATAGTCTTTATATTTTGGTGTTATTATAACATTTTGGTTCTCTTGCTTGTGTGCAAGTGAATGAAGCCAACAGCTTCCTGCTTCAAAATCAGAGGTTCAATTATTTTTTAAAAAAATTGGTGTCAAGGACTTGATGAGTGTTTCATTCAAAAAGTACTAGGACTATTTCCTTACTAAAGTAGGTCTTAAAATGCTGTAAGAGCTAGAAACTAAAAATGTCTATAACCCAGACTGTATATCTTCAGTTTGTGGTTAAACAGTCCCCTTGAGTCCATTGTAATCATCTTTATTTTAGTCTGTGTTTCAAAATGAGGCATTTATTTTGTTGCATTCTCACCTGCTTTCATTCTTTGTACACATTTAGGTTAAAGTTGGACATGCTAATGTTGAGTTGTTGATTTTATATGTTGCTTTACTAGATGCAAGGCAAGAAATTTTGATCCTGAAGAAGCTTCAATCAATGGACGAATTTTCGGACATCCGCTTCTGAGGACCGACAGAAAGACGACAAAGGGGAAAGAGTAAAATGTTTCTTGAGGATGATGGTATCTAAAGAGAAGAAAGAAAGAGTAAAATGTTTCTTGATGTGCTTCCATTGATCATATTGATTTGCACGTCTTATTTTCTACGTTGTGTGTGAAACTGTAAACGGTCGGTTTTTATCTAATTTTGTTGCGTTGACTCTTAACTTACCAAAAGTTAATTGTATTTGCATTGACTTTTTAACTTACCCACAGTTATGAATCAAAAACTGTGGGCTAAATTTGAGGGTGTTGAATTTATATGTTTTTTGTATAAAAAAAAATCAATACGTTTTTAAAGAAAATATTTAATTTCTATTTCTATTTATTTAATATGAATATTACTTAGAACACAATAATAACTTAATTGATAAGTTAAAGCAACCTAATCATTAATTTTGTTATTTATTTACAAAATTATTTATTTTATTTATTGAGTACAGGAATTCAACGTTTTAATCTTTTAAACTACTTTATGTCGGTGGAAGATCATGAGCTTCATTCTTTCATTTTTTTTTTTTTTTTTTTCGATAGCTTGATTCTTTCGTCTCAATTATTTGTTGAATCAAAACAAAAATTATTTATATTAGTCGGTATCAGGGTCAAAATTTCTTTCTTTTTTTTTTCTAAACCCTAGTCGCCACCCTTTCAACAACCGGAATCCTAGCCACCACAATAAATAGTGTAACCTACTTTCGATCTTTGTTTGTTTGAGGATGCAATCTGGTAGTGGTTCGAGAATTTTAGAAACTCCTATTGGAATCCTAGCCATCGTCTCAAAAACAACGCATCCTACTTCCAGTGGTTTCCTTCTATAATTCTCCATCTATCTGTTCGACACCTACAATAATTCTTTGAGTTGGATTTCATTACAAAGAAATTTCAGCCGAATTCTTGAAAGCAAATTGTGGTAATTGATCTTTTCTATTTTTACCTAATTCAAGTTCTTGTTTTGTCCAATTGTTTTAGACTAAATGTGGCTTAGTTGGACTGCTATTGATTCTAATATCGTGATTTTTTGTTCAATTAATTTAGTATGAAGCAAATTCATCAACTTTGTAGTTTACTATCGACCAATTTACATTCTAATCATTTATGTGTCTCTTTGGAACATAAAAATATTTATCCTAAGGCTCTTTCTTGTAGTAATTCTTCTTCGTGGATTATAGATTCCGGAGTTTCTGATCAAATGACAAGAACCTCTCATCTGTTTCATTTGTATTCTCCTTTATATTCTAATGAAAAAAAACGAATTGCAGATGGCAAGTTTTCTTCCATTGCAGGTAAATGAACTATTAATTGATTGAAAAAATATCATTAAAGTCTATCCTCCATGTTCCAAAATTGACCTGCAATCTTTTATCTGTCAATAAGCTTTCTAGAGATTCAAATTGTCGAGTCATATTCTTTGAGTCGCACTGTATTTTTTAGGATCAGGAGTCAGAGAGGATGATTGGGAGTGCTAGAATACTTGATGGTCTTTACTACTCTCATGAAGGTTCTTTTAGCAATAAAATAACTTAGGGTCTTAGTAGCATTAGTTGTCTCCTTGTAAAGAACAAATTATACTTTGGCATCGTAGATTAGGACATCCTAAGTTTTCCTATCTCAAACATGCATTTCCAAATTTATTTAAAGGAATCAATTGTCCTTTATTTGATTGCGAAAGTTGCATTTTAGCAAAAAATCAGTGTTCCACATATTTACCAAAACCTTACAAAGCTTCCAAACATTTTTATCTAATACATAGTAATGTTGGGGGTGCTACTAAAATTAGGACTCATAGTGGAAAACAACGGTTTGTTATTTTTATTGACGAGTATACTCATCTTTCTTTGGTTTATTTAATAGAAAAAAAAACGGTGGTCAAAGATATTTTTCAAATCTTTTTATACTATGATTGAAACTCAATTTCAAACTAAAAAATGGAACAAAGTATTTTAATGAATTCTTAGGTAATTTTATAAAAGAAAAAAAGTATTATTCATTAGTCTACATGTAGAGATAAGCTGCAACAGAATGGGATTGCCAAAAGAAAAAATAGGCATTTATTTGAAGTTGCACGTGCTATAATGTTTTTCATGCATGTTCCAAAATATTTATGGGATGAAGCAATTCTTACGGCTACTTAATTACCTAATAAATAGAATGCCTACTAAGATCTTGAATTTAAAAACTCCCATTGATTGTTTTAAAAATATTTTTCCAATATCTCGTTATACTCTGATTTACCTCTCAAAGTTTTTAGGTGTACTCCTTATGTTCACATCCCTAGTCATTTTCGCTCAAAATTAACTTGATCATAGAGCTATTAAATGTATTTTCTTGGTTACTCTTCTAATAAAAAAGGTTATAAATGTTTTGATCCTCATACCCAAAAAATATTTTTCAGTATGAATGTGTCTTTTATTGAAAGTCAACCTTATTTTACATAAAGCTCTCTTCTGGGGAGCAACCAATATTAGAAGAGAACTTTTGAGATATTTGAAATCCACTCTCTAGTCTTATGTGTCATGTTGTTACTAGTCATTCGATGTCCAATGTTGAAACTTCTCAATTAGGGGAAAGAATATTACAAAATGATCATATTAATCTAGTTCCCGAGTTACAATGTTATACTCGAAGAAAATTCAATTAGAGGAACCAAGACCAGATAGTTGATCTTACACACGTAGAATTTGAGACTCTGACAAATGAAACTGAAAAATTTGGTATTCCTTCTAACCTTCCAATTTTATTAATTGATAGTCCTTCTATTTCTTTAACTATTCAAAATACTTTGTCTGTTGCATCCGATCTTGATGTTCCTATAGCTCTAGAAAAGGTACTAGAAGTTGTACAAAATATCTTATTGCAAATTACATGTCTTATCAAAACTTCTCAAATAATCATAGAGGCTTCACATCTAAGATTAATGGTTTATTTGTTCCAAGGAACATACATGAGGCATTAGAAAACAAAAATTGAAATGTAGTAGTTATGGCAGAGATGAATGCTTTAAAACAAAATGGGACTTGGGAAATTGTGAAAATGCCAAGAGATAAGAAGCCAATGGGTTGTAAATGAGTGTTTACAATTAAATGTAATGCAGATGGAAGTGTTGAGAGATATAAAGATAGACTAGTAGCTAAAGGTTTTATCGATACATATGGAATTGACTACTAGGAAACGTTTGCTCATGTTGCTAAAGTTAACTCTATTAGAGTTATTCTATCACTTGCAACGAATTTAGATTGGCCACTTTACCAACTTGACGTGAAAAATGCTTTTTTAAATGAAAATCTTGAGGAGAAGGTTTATATGAGCTTTTGTAAGGACCCAACCCGAACGAAGGCCATTCCTAAACTACCCATACATGCAAGTTTTAAAAATAACCCTTAAAGAACAGAAAACATGGAATAAATGCCTCATTTAATTCACAATAAAATCGTTCGAAAATAATGAAACGGGTACCTAAATATTAAGGATTTAAATCAAAGAATCTAACGAAAAACATCTTGCAACAAAATCCAGTTTGCATAATGATCATTGAAACTAAATATGCAGTAAGACATAAACAATATAACCCGAAACTACACGACATGAGTCCATGATCCTCTCAGCCCCTCTGATCAGCCATCCTGGTAGAGACCATGCGTACCTGTGGAACCCAAAGAAAATAAACAGGGTGAGTTACAAAACTCAGTAAGGATCCTTAACCGGGTCCGAAAATACCAAAACAAATAGTATATAAAAACTAGGGAAACAATAGATAAATGAGTAAATGCAGTATCAAAGACCCATTGGTCTTATACAGTCTCGACATTCAAGGGTAATGAAGGCGACTCCATGGCTATTCCGAAGGAACATGCCACTCCCAGGTCCCACACGATAATTTACTACACTTCCAGGGCTACCCTGTTAGGGAATGCCACTCCCGTGTCTTCCACTAAGTCACCTGCTCATTTTTTTATCAGAATACGTATAACAACTCATATAAAACATAAATACCGTAAGTAAACAGAAAACCACAACATAGGAAAGTCCAGCTAGTAACACATTCAAAAATTCTAAACATAATTCAAGTTAGCTTACACATACGTCTACTTAATTATAGAGCACACGATTATGGTAAAATTCCCTTACCTTGGCCGAAGAATCACTAAATCTCTCAAAGTGCTCGAACTACGCTTTCTAGGGCCTTTTTCCAAGTTACTAATCAAACAGGGTAAAACAGTGAAAATTTAGCCTTGAAACCATCAAAAATGGACTCGAAAAGTCGAAAATACCCAAAAAACCCTACCTGGGAATTTTTCGGCGAGATGACGGCGGCGCGTGGGGGAATAGTCGTAGGCGCGTGAAGCTGACGCGCGAGAGTGAGACGCTGCAAATTGACGACACGCGGCAGGCTCGGAATCGCGGAACAGGTTCGGCCGACAAAGCTGCAGGTTCGGGAATGCGCTGGCCAATCTGAAGCTGAGATCGTCTAAAGGCGGCGACGGCTGTCGGCGCTAAAGACCGTGCTAATGATTGGCGATAGAGGCTGTCGGCGGCGACACGTGGCAGCACCCGAGTGGTTGACGTTGGCGGCGGCACAGAAATCTACGTCAATGATTGGCTGTCGGCGGCTGTCTGAGGCCAATGATTGGCTTGTCGGGCAGCTGTCGGCGGCTGTCTGAGGCTAATGATTGGCTTGTCGGGTGGTTGTCGAATTTTGCAGAAAAAGAGAGAAAACAGATGATGTCGGCGCTGAAATCAAGAATGCAATGAAATAGGTCGGTTTTGGCCTTAATTATAAGAACAAAAAGGGCTGACAAAATTACCAAAATGCCCATAGGGCTAAAAATGACTAATTTACCCCTAGTTTTCAAATTTCGACTTCACACCTTTCGAGCTATAACTTTAATAAAAACTTCTAGCCAAAAAAATAAATTAAAAACGACTCCCGGGATTCCCGGTGAGCCCAAAAATGACAAAAATAACCTTGCAAAATAGGGAGCGAAAGGTCGGGCTGTTACAGCTTGGCACTAGGTTTTGAGAAAGCACTTGTATGTTATGAGAATAATAAAATCTAATTTTGATTGTATATGTAGATGATTATTATACTCACACGTGATAATGAAATTAGGCTGCCTGATTTGAAGAAAAATCTTGCAAGAGAATTTCAAATCAAAGACCTAGGACAGTTGAAATACTTTTTGGAATGAAGTTTGCAAGATTGAAGGAAGGCATCTTTGTTAATCAGAGAAAATATGTTCTTGACTTACTTGAAGAAGCTGGATTACTTGGATGCAAGATTGCTGAAACTTCTAATGAACCTAATTTAAAATTGCAAGTAGTAAAGGCAGAATAAATAAATGATAATAGAGAACGATACTAGAGACTTGTTGGAAGATTGATTTATTTGTCTCATACACGTCATGATATTTCACATGCTGTGAACATTGTAAGTGAATTTATGCATAACCTAGGACCAACTCATTTTGAAGCTGCTTATAGAATGTTTTGGTACCTAAAGGGACTCCTAGGAAAGACATTTTATTTAAAAAGCAAAATCAGCCAGATAATTTTCAAGTAGATATACTGATGCTGATTGGGCAGGAAATGCTACATATAGAATGCCTACACTTTCTAATATAGTATAAAGGTTCCAAGTTATTGACCCTTCGAGGACCCCACCAAAGGGCAAAATACATAAGCGGGTATTTGATGAACCCAAAAGTTTGGATCCTTTTTTACCCAAGCGAAGTGAGTCGAAATGAGTATATTTTAGGTCATAAACTTGGATCTAGTCCAAGATGGATTTCCCAAAAAATGAAGCCATCTTGAAGGGACATGTTGGAGATGTGGTCATTTGTCTCATATTGAAAATGTGAGGATTCTTCAATGTATATATAAGATAAAGTGAACTACTCTTTCTCATAATCAATTGGCTTTGAGATGGACGCTCACGCTTTCTAATAAATTATATATTTTATCAACAAATGTATAAATCTGAAATGCTCATAATATTTTAACTAATCTTGATTCTCAACTAATCATTGGTTTATAGTTGTCAAAATGAGCTTTATTTCTAATTCAACATTTATAGTGAAACATATTGATTTTATGGCCTCTTAAGTAATAAGTAAAAAAGCTATAATAACAGTAGAGTTTTGACTGCTATAATTCATTAACCATGAGATTGTATCTTTGACAATGTTAATAACCATCAGATTTTGATGTTTGAATGGGAGAGAAAAGAGTCAGGGTGTTGAACAAAAACTTAATCATAGGAAAAAAAAAAAGGTGAAGTGGAAAAAAAAAAAAAAAAAAAAAAAAAAATAGTTCCAAGTTCATCTCAAAATTTTCAATAGAAAATTTGAATTTCTTTGAATGTGTTGTTTTGGGATTTTCTTTGCTAGCATGGGTTTGAAAAAAAAAACTAAATTTGACAAAATCGAACCAAACCAAACCAAACCAAAGATTTGTTCTGTTTTTAGAATAATATTAGATCAATCAGTTTGATATTTCAGAAAACTGAAATATATGGATTCGATTTCGATTCTTGATGAAAAAACAATAAAAACTGAACCGAATTGAATATATAAATAATAAGAGAAAAAAACGTTGATATTTAAATTTAATTGAATAATCAATTTAAATATGAAATATGAGGTAAGAATATAATAAATATTATGATGGTTATGAAAATTATTGTTTTTTTTGTTAGTAAAATGAAACTTTTTAGAATAAAATCAAAAATCAAATTGATAACGCGGCAAAAAATGGAAAAAGAACCAAAATTTGTATTGAAATCATAATTGAAAATCGAACTGAACTAATTAAAACGAAACCAATGGTTTGTCTGGACATGAGTTCGGACTCAAATTAAAAAAAATCGAAGATATTGGTTCGATTATCGATTTGGCACAAAATTGACAAAAATCGAACTGAAATTATCCTATTTTCTAGAGTGGGCGTTTTCATGGTTTTGGTTGCAAATTGTTTTGAGCAGTAAAGTATAAAAGATTAGTCATGGGTGTTGATGAACAAATCTTTGGAATTTCTCCTCAAAACTTGTTAGATTGCATAAATGCACAAGTTGAAGCTTGAGCATGAACTCTTGGGAAATTCACTTGCAATAGTGGGTTAAATCAAAGCTGCGTATGATTCTGATACGTTGCTGGACTCTCTACTTCACATGCCTTCTCTACCACTACTCGACTTTCCAACTTCCAGTTCTTCAACATCCCATTGATTCTAATTCATGCACCTACCTTCTACATCAGAAATTGCACTACAATGTCTACTACGATAAGTTTATGATACGTAGAAAATGAAATACCTATATAATACCAATACGTATACAATAATGTATTATATAATAGTGATAGTTATTACAATATGTTACATTTTATTGTATTATGTTATACCAAAATCAATGATAATTATCATTTTGTAATGTAACATACCAATTTAATATTCTATATGGTATTGTTATTTTAAAAAAACATATCGTATTATAAACGTATTATCTATTACGATTTTGGTATTGTTATTAGGATACAAACACTCTACGTATTTCTTTAATATTATAATATAATAACAAATATAATATTTATTATATTATAAATACAATATTAATACAAACTCATATTGTTCAACTGTTCTAATTCATGAATGATTATATTATAATAATAGGTGGATTCATATAAAACACATCGCATACTGGGTTTTGAACGGTATAATACATTGGTAAAGTAAATTTTTTATAGTAAGCTTTTTTGTGTGTTTAAATACATACACAATACTTTATTAATATAATACCTATATAATACTTTCTTAATGACATTTTTGTAATTAAATCATCTTAAACCTAGGATTTATTTTCTTCTTAAATACAAGCCGTCGCTACCATTTTTCTGCAATTTTGAACTTTGAAAATCCAGTTCAACGACAGTCATGTTGAAGCTTGATTTTAACAGCTGGAATGGTGAAGGTTTCTGACGGCTGCGATGGTGGAGGTTTTCAGCGGTGGAGATGTTGGAGCTCTTTGACGACAACAATGGTGGAGCTTTCCGATGGCGAAAATGATGAAGGTTGTAGACGACGACGTTGGGGAAGGTTGTCGGCAGTAGTGAACTGCTATATGAGTTCTTTTTGTTTTAATTTAAATATTTAATTTTTAATTAAGGACATATAAGTCTTTTCATAATATATGTTTTTCTATTTGATAAATATATGAATATTATTGTAAATAGTTTAAAATTTGGATACAATTCTAACTAAATTATTAATTTTGGCTAGTCATGCAAAACTCCCTTAATCCACCATCCAAACCCTTCATAAGAGTATTTATATTAGTAATTAGAATAAAAATTTATTTTAAGTATTTATAAATAACTACTATAATAAAAAATATACTAAGATGTGTTTTAAGAATATTTAGAATTAAAATTTATTTTGAGTGCTCAAAAATAATAATTACAATCAATAATTATAAAATTTCTAGCCTGATAATAATAGAAAAAAATACTTATTTTCAAAAATTCAGAAACGGACAAACATAGTTAAGAGACATACAGAGAAAAGCTTTCAAAAACAGTAAAAAGACAAACAAAAAAAACCAATTTTTCTAAAATTTGAAACAAAATTCGAAAGAATCCGTGACAGCTTGTATTATTAGTATCATTACCCGAGACATCAATTATCATCCAACGGTTACTGAACCTTGACCGTCCGATCCTCGACCGTTACAATTCCCAACGCTCACAATTCTCAGTGTCCACAATCCACAATCACCGCCGTCCGATCCTCATCCTTGAGATCTCCGCCGATTCAGATGAAATCCAACGGTCATTTCTCTACCCCCATTATAAATACAACTCTAATCCCAGATTACAAAATCGTCGGTATAGAATCATTCTTCAATCTTCATTCTTCTTCTCTGTAATTTCTAGCTTTCTCTTCGGATCTAATCAATCTTCTCGAATTATACATTCCAATGGCTTCCAGAAATTTCATTGTACTTCTTTTTGTTCTGGCCTTGGTAGCTTCTTCAGCCACGGCGGCGCACCACCACTCCCACACGAAATCGCCTGCCCCTGCACCTTCGCCGGCCACCGTGCAGGCACCGTCGAGCATTGCCGGAAGTCCTTTTGTAGCCCCTGCTCCGTCGCCTAACGCCGCCGCTTTTACTTCAGGATTTGGTTTTGCTGGTTCAGTAGCTGTTGGTGTTCTTGCTGCTGCTCTGTTCGTTTAGATGAATTTCTTATTATTTAATTAAGTCGTTTTTGTTTGATCATAATTTCATATGATTGAGTTGGTTTACATTTTATTGAGATTATTAATATAATTATTTTACTCAGGATATTTATTATGGTATGTGTTTATATAAATATATTTATTTATATATAATTTTTTAGTTGTTCTGTTAAACTTGTTTTATTCTTGCATTCCTATTGTTCAATTAGCGTCGTTCAGAATTCTATTCTGAGTTCTAATTTGTAGTTTCTGAAGTGGGTTCTTGGATAATTTTTAACAGAGTTCTTCAAAAACAAAAAAAAAACAATAGTTTTAATCGAGCACGAAATCAAGTTTTTGACATTCGAACATAAAGTTTTAATCAAAATTTATAAAAATATAAATTTTAACCCAATTATCATGGTAGCACTACATACCAACTAAATTCCTATGTGAAGAGTCCCTCTCCAAAACCAAGTCCTTTCCCCATCAAGAAAGAATAGCACATCCAACGAAAGGAATCAACAGTATTACATTTGGCTTAAAAATCGGCCACTCTATTATGAGCTCTACTACAATGTGCAAAGGAGACTGCACCAATCGAAGAAGTGAAGGTTGCAATAATATATGGGAGAGATTTGATGACCTTAGCTACCGTTTTATAGATGCTATGAGATTCAAAATCTTTTGTCACAAGAAAGGGCATTCAAGTAAAGATTACTTTTTTTTGAAAAACAAAAGTAAGGGAGAAGATGAAAGTGATGAACAAACTGCAAATGTGCATAAAGGGTATGGATTAGCAGAAATGTTAACTGTGTCTGAAAATGTAGTTGATGATGAGTGGATACTAGAATCTAGATGTTCCTATCACATGATACCACATAGACATTATTTTCAAGTTTTTGAGGAACTTGTAGGTGGTAAGGTTTTGATGGGCCATGGCGAGCATTGTCTGGTTAAGGGTGCTTGATCAGTCAAATTGAAGCTCTATGATGGAAAAGAAAAAGTCTTGTCTTCTGTTCATTTTCTTCCAGATTTGAAGAGAAATTTGGTTTCTCTTGGACAGCTTAATAATGATTGTTTTAGTTGCAAGTTTGAGGAGGTGTGCTTCGGATTTGTAAAGGTTCACTTCTAAGATGACAGGTGGACTTCGACGGGGTGTGTAGGTTTTGAATGGAACCTCAAATGTTGTTCATTGTGAAAATGTTGTAATAGGACAAGTTGATCTGGAAACTGTTCTTTGGCATAAGAGATTAGCCCATGTATCTCAAAGAGGCTTAAATGAGTTAGGCAAACAAGCTTTGTTTGGTAAGTCCAAACTTTCATACATACTTTTATGTGAACATTGTACTCTTGGAAAAACCAACTATAGTAATTTTTTTAAAGAGTATAGAGACATCTAAAGGGATTTTTAGATTATGTTCACTTAGACCTCTTTAGACCAACGAGGGTGTCAACTCTAGGAGGAGCTATATACTTTATGAGTATTGTTGATGAATTTTCAAGGAAACTACAGGTGTTTACTTTAAAGAACAGAAGTGATGTCTTTGAAACCTTTAGAAAGTGAAAAATCCTAATTGAAAAAAAATTAACGTTTTGAGAATAGATAGCAATCTGGATTATCTTAATGGTAGTAATTGTGTAGAGAAGCTGGAATTAAGCATCAATACATTGTTTATAGCACGTCAAAACATAACGGCTTTGCAAGACAGTTCAACAAGACTTTGCTTCAGAGTGTGAGATGTATGCTAGCAAGTGCAAAGCTCCCTAAAATGTTTTGGGGGTGAAGCAGTTTCGATAGCAACGTATCTCATAAACAAAAGTCTTTATGTAGCCTTGAATATGAAAAATTCTCAAGAAGTTTTGTTTGAAAAGCCTCTAAATCTGAGTCATTTGAAGTTATTTGATATGCCTCATATGCACTTGTTAAAGATAACAAGCTTGAGCCATGCATAAGGAAGCGTGTCTTCCTTGGTTATCCATCTGAGGTGAAAGTTTATAAGCTATGATTTCTTCAACCAGGTGAGAGACGAAGTATTATTAGCAAAGACGTGAAGTTTGATCAATCAGATATGTCGTGAGGATGTCAGGTGGTGTGAATTTTAAGAAACGTGTTGATAATGCGTTTCCAAATTCTTTTAAGATCGAATTGGAAAACACACACATTACTGAGTCCTTTGAGGGACAATCTGTTTCTAGTCATGAAACTGCAAGGATTGATGATCAGTCGAATGGTGAAATCCTGTTTAGTCATAAACCTTGAAGTAATGTTTTCTATAGAAATATCTTAGAGAAGATTACTTTTGGAAATAATCTTGCTAATATGGTTATAAAGTCTTTGATAGAAGTGAAATTTAACTTCTCATGTGACCTACTTGATGTAGTTGTTGGCTAATGTTGCTTGTTGTTGTTGAAGTGCAAGGTGAGTTGTAAGTTTGTGTTCACTTCATTGTCATTTTATATACTTGGTTCAAGAGGGTGATATTTGACTTTTGTTTGACCTAATTATTTCTTAAGCCAATTTGTTGGAAACATTTTTACCACATAATTTGTATCTCTTTGGTTGTTGTGAAATGCACGTAGGAGGCTAGACAAATCAAATGTTTTAATTTTTATATGGGCTAGAATTGTCAGGCAAGTGAGGTTAACAGAAAAGGAAGAATTTGTTTCTTCTTTGTTGAGTCATTCACCACAAAACAAGGGAGGAGAAAAAGTGGATTTGATACCCATTTTTGGTTGGCTTGAAGATTTAGAAGAAGAAGAAAAACAAAGGGTTATTTACACTCGTTTTGGTTGAAGGTGTTGTTCAAGTTAGTAGTGAGCATGAAGAAATACACACTCTCTTTAATTTGAGATTCTATGCTTCTTCAAAATTCTTGGGTTTCTTGGCAAGAAAACATTATTGTGGAACTAAGGTTTCTACTCCTTTTTTCGAGTTGTTTGGAGGGCGTTATAGAGGAGTGTCTTCTCTTCAGTTTGTTCCTTTTATCCTTTAAGATTGTGTATTTGTGCTTGAGCTTTGTTTGCTCTTGGTTTATTGCGTATTATGCTCTTGACATTGAAGCAAATAGAAAGTTGACCTGACATTGAAAAGTGTATGTAGACTACATTGGTCGAACCATTATAAATATTGTGTTGCCAATAGATTATTGCTCTCTTAGATTTAGGCATTATGGTTTATTTTGCTTAGTGTGATTATTGGAAATTCATCTATTTATTTGTGAAAAATCTTTTTAAGCGGTGAAGTAATTTTGCACAACATTTAGGGCAATGACCCCATCCATTGCACTCGAAGAAGTAAGCTATATAGCTCTTCAGTAGAAGTCTGGAAAGCTTTAGAAAAGATTTATGAGACTTCCAGGAAGGCGAGAGTCAATCAACTCAGAGGAATATGACAAAATAGGAAGAAATGATTTATGTGGATGTCTAAATACCTGGTGATCTTGAGGCGAGTGTTGGAAAGCCTCTAACTCGCTGATAACCTTGTCTCTATTGATAATCTGGGCTCTTATGCCCTAGCTGGTCTCGACTCAGACTATATACTCATTGTGTGCATCATTGAAGGCAAGGAAGTCAAGATGTGGCTGAAAACTAGCGATGTACCCATTCTGCAATTTTAAGGTACACTATCTCGTCTTTCTCCGAATCTGACTGAAACTGGCAATATTTCGACAAACTATGCTTCTCAACAAGGTAAATCCTATAGTCAAAATAACAGCACCAACTATTGCTAATCCCACACCTAAAACCCTAAGAATGGGAATAACTGGAATCAAAATGGAGGAAATTCTTAGAGCATGGTGTCTAAACAAAACCCTAATAGCGAAAATAGTAGAGGTCATGGTTAGAGGTCGAAATGGGGCCGAGGAAACACCAGTAGAAACTGAAAATTGACGGGAATATGCCGACATCTTGTACAAACGATGTTGAGCATACGATCGTCATCAATACAGGTGACATTAAAGACATTTAGTGACGGGCCAGAATCAACACCGAAAGCCTTTTGTGTCACGCAAGATAGGCGACACCAATTCTAGCTTTTGGTGTCGATTTTGACTGACATCAAAAGCCCATTGGTGTCTCTCTAAAACCGACACCAATTCTAAATGGTGTCAGTTTTAGACCGTTTTGCACCCGACATTAAAAGTACGTTTCTAATTTTAAAAAAAGATTCGTTCATGTGGGTCTTGCCCATCATCATTTAAAAATGACCTATATTATTAAATGCTAACTAACATATTTTTTTGATCATGTGGGTCCCGCCGTCATCATTTGTGTCAAACATTAAAAGTCTCAAATCTTGTATAAAAAAAAAAGCTAAGTGATGATTTATCTATTTCAAGACAAATATAATACAAAAAAAGCCTTGAAAATGTCAAACCACCAAAATTTTACATAGTATTTACTCGCCTCCAAACTCGTCTTTAAATTCAATTTAACTTCTAACTTTTATTAAATTAACTGAAATTTCGGCAACATAACGACGTAACATTAAGATTACCAAAAAATCTGTTTATCTTGTAGATTCCAAAAATAAAACTAATAACCTACAAGAAATAAAAATACACAATATATAGAGACGTTGTCTCGCTCGAAAATACATCATATATGTAAATAATATCATAAATATTATACAACAAATAGTTAAAAGTTGAATAAGTGTGACACACTAATTAATCTTTATTTATTAATAAAATTCTACCTATGAAGTCTGCCCATTAGATTCGTACTTCATCCATATGTTCTTTGGTGTATGGTTTCGTGATGTTAAACTAAAGCATATAACACAATATCCAAATTAATAAATAAAAAGTTGTTCAAACTATATAGACTAAAATTGTGAATAAAGTAAAACAAAAAATACCAGTTTATTTATGGGGGTGCGCGTGTTGGATATCATCTTTCATATGAATAATTTAACATAATATCCACACACTACTGATCCCAATTGATGAGGGCACTAGTAATAAAATTTTATCATTTTATTATAATAATTGTACATGACAAAAATTAGAATAGAAGAAATATATGATTTTGTTTTACGTACTTTCACTGATTTCTATGTTAATTTTGTGGATATGAACCCATTTTTTGATTGCCACAATCGATAAGAACTATAGAAAAAAGTGAAAACATTAGGTTAATAAGCTAATTGAAACAAAAAACTTAAAATTTTTTTTTACTTATTTATGATATGAACTAAACTCTCATCGGGTGTTTTCTGACCAAGTGAGTTCATAATATAAACAGTACTACCAAAATTTAATGGTGCCTAAACAACATAACAATGATTTTAAAATATCATAAAATATTCATAGGTATATATAATACACACTACGAAGTTTAAAATTTATAAATGCATACCCAGTATAAAAAGGAAAGAATACAAGTTGACGGACATTACTAATCGTGTCAAAACGATCAGCAAGATTCTTAATTTGCTCTTCTTGATTTTGGTTTCCCAAAATTGATGCAAAACTACTACCGTATAATAGTAAGTAGTTATGATGAATTTGTTGATCGTAAGTAGCCCAAATGTAGCTGAAATAGATTTAGGAAACATTATTAAATGTAACAAGTTGGTATAATAATTGAAAAAGATGTATTACTTACGCAATGTTACAAAGAATGAGAGTATAGTCAACTTTTTGCATCTCACAATATTGCAAAATATCTTCTCGTGCAAGGAAACAGTTATAAAAACCAAACATGTTTTCGGTATGATCTACAAGTAGCATGTTACTATCACTCATCGTTTGGTAAAGTGATAAACCGCTTGATTGTGGTTGGAAGCGTGATGCCTGAATGATGAGATTGTGTATCTGACACAATCTTCTTACCTTTGTTTGGAAGTGAGAACTATGACAATAAATTTAATCTATTATTATTAAAATAATAATGTGGTCATACCGTAAAGAGGAAATGTAAAATTAAATACCTCTTTGATACATTGGTTGTCTTAATAATCCATACACGCGGCCATGACACAAAAATGTTGACGGCTTGTCCAAGGTATTGAAACTTGTCGTTTAGAGGAATTGGATGGTCCAAATCCTCGTTGTTTCCAATTATTAAATCCACTAAGATGTGGACGTTGTACTTTTCTAGTGAAAGACCATAAATCTAAGGTGCACCGCTTGATTCATACATTGTGCAAATGACGAAAATATTTTCTGTATTTTCAATTGCAAGTTGACATGCCACACTCTTCAAAGAAACACATAGTTAGAGTAATACCGATATTAATTTGATAATATAAAAAAATGAAATTAATTTAATAATATGCAAGAAACTTCTATGTCTTAGACATCAGGATGGGTAATGAGTTCTCTAATTACTTGAGGCATTTGAAGGATTTCATTTTCTTGCCTCATTGGTTCTTCCGATATCGGGTGTGATTGATCATTATTACTTTCCATACAAGGAGAGAAACCAACTTGGCTTCAGTTGATTTTTCTCCCATATTAACATTTGGACGAGCTATTTGGAAGAAAACTAATGAAGATAAAAATTGACCCACACCCCAAACTCGTCCTCGATGCTTGGGTGTTCCTAAGGTTTCTGTCAAAATATCTGCACATTGATGTGCATTTTCTAACACACCCTGAATTTAAAACGTTATCAAATTAAATTAAAATCCATAAGAGATTTGAAGTGTTAACTGTACAATCAATTAAACATTCTTACAATTCGATTAAAGGCTTCAATTGTGTTTTCGTCGACATACACTTTATCCTTTCCCTTTCGCTCTTCCATCCGTAGTAGTGCACGTGAGGATGAATCAGATTTAATATTTATACCTTAAATCCACCAAACAATGAATTAGTAAAGTGGAATAAAATAATCATAACATGTAATATATATATATATATATATATGTGTGTATATATATATATATATATATTAATTAAGGTTTAGAGTTCTTACTAGCTCATGATCGAGTTCAGCATATCCCTTGCTAGCCATATGGTAAGGATATTTAAGAAGACTTCGTCTCTCTTTTTGCTCTTTACTATTTTTCTGTGTTTGACACATTAGTAATATGCTAAGTTTTAAAATAATATACAAAATAAAAAAGAAGTAGTTACCTTAAATTCGTCTGATAATCGAATATTTACGAAATGATCCCACTATTCTTGTGTGATGTACGTGTATTTAGTCGGCGGATGTACTAACTTCTTATGGTTCTTGTTTATAAACGGCTTGATAAACTCTTTAGTGAGAATGTATCTAAATGTCTTGAATGTCCTTGTCATAGACATCATGATCCTATGTTTGGACATATGATCCACCTGAAATGACATCTGTTTAAAATAGAATAAGATTGAGTTAGTTATAGTATGTAATACATGATAATATTTATTTAAGTAGTTACCTCTATGCAATTCCAGACATTCTTTTTTAATTGATTTGGGACATCAGTCCACGTATCGTAGGTGAGAGGTATATGTGATATGACATATACACCAATATAACTACACAATTTCTTTACACTATCTCTGATTTCTTGACCCATAGAGTTATATTGAACTATGTGTCGTTCTCCAGCTATTCTTTCGTGAGCGAGCTCATGCAAGACTGTCACGCCTTTAGTGAACTTGTTTCGAGCAGGTCTTTTCATGGGAGTACCATCAGCATGATAGCTCTCTGAGCTAGACATGATGTCAATCTGTATAAGAGAGAGAAGATATGTTAAAAATATATAATTGGTTAAATGATCTTCAAACTGATTGATATATAAAAAAAATAACACCAACCTATTTTTTTATCCATGTACCCTCACAATCATTTCAAATATAGGTGAACTAGACATTATCGATAATACTACGCAATGTTTATATGACCATGTACCCACAATCTTGGCTAGTATCAACTTCATCATGAACATGATCTTCAACCATTCTTTGTAGAGATATCAAAACCACCGACCGATGAGGATCAAGTTGATCTTTTATATAGAATACTTGCTTCGCTTGGGTGGCTAAAATGAATGAGTCAGATTTATGTCAAATGCGATTAAGGTCTACAGTTGTAAATCCAATTTTGTCTACGTTAATTGCGTAATAATTTTTCACCAAATCACATTTGAATAAAACAAATATAAAATTATGATAATCAAGCTCCCAAATTTCTTCAAGTACGTCATAAATGTTCATTTTTGACAATTAAATTTTTGTCCTTCGAACTAGAAACTTGGAAAGTTTCTGCCGTTATCATAACTCCACTGTTCTGCACACTTCTAAGATCATCTCGATTTTTTGTATGATATTGAATACTATTAACCATATAACTATTATAAGTGGCCACTTATGAACGAGGTCATGTGATACCCACATCAACGTAGATAATATAGAATTGTTCATAACCCCTAAAGCGAGCCCAACACTATCACACAACCAACTACTGAATTTTCGATTATATTTGTCTTAAAGCCATTTTTTATTTTTAGACCTGCTAGGATTCAATTTAGACAACGTTTGCATGTATTGATCTACAAATGGAAGCACAACGTCCAAGTTATGTACTGCATACAAATGAATTTGATCAATCATATCATTAGTTGATGTTTTATAATTTATAGCAGTTAATGGTCGATCAATATTATTTGCATCTGCATTATTTGATGATCGCAATCAAACATATATAACTCCTTGTAAAAATTCAGAGCAAAACTCTATCGACATTTCTACTATATAATTTTCTCCAATGCATCCCTCCGCTCGATTTCTATTACGAACATAACCTTTCAAAATCTTCATATATATTTCAAAAGGATACATCCACTTCAAATAAACTGGTCCACCAAATTCTATCTCTCTTATAAAATGAACCACAAGGTGAATCATTATTGTGAAAAATAATGTGGAAAAAACTTATCCAGTGACATAAAGTAACCACTACATCATCTTGCAATCCTTTCAACTTAGTTAAATCTATCGACTTAGAACATATAGCATTCATTAAAGAAAAATCATCGAAAAACAATAGTGTATCGTACATGTTTAGGCAAAATACCACGACATGCTACTCGTAGTTATTGTTGCATCAAAACATGATGGTCGTGCAATTTTAACCCGTAAATTTTTAAATCACTATCAACATCGTTTTACTTATGTTAGATGAATATCTTTCAGGTACTTTAATTTTAGATAATGTTTTACACATGCTCAATTTCTCATTTTTTGTTAGCGTGTAACATGCTGGAGGCAAGAATATTCTTTTTTGTCCCATTTTTGGGCTAACTTGAATTTGATATTCAATTCAACTAAGTCTTGACGTGTTTTTAACCCATCTTTTGTTTTACCAGAAATATCAAGTAGGGTTCCAATAATATTAGAACAAACATTCATCTCGATGTGTATGACATCTAAACAATGTCGCACGTGAAAATGTTTCTAATACTTCAATTCAAAAAAAAAAAAAAAAATCTTCTTCAATGAGTGCTTGCATGTTGTTCTTTTCTACATGAGTAAATTGAATAATATTTAGTTTTGCAAGAATCTCTTCACCGTTTTACGGTTCAGGAGCTACTCCGAATTCTTGTTCCCATTAAAAGCTTTCTTTTGTCGTCTATATGGGTGCCCAATAGGTAAATATCTCCCTAAGGTATGATATTTTTTTTCCTTAGGTAAATAAGTAGATATCTCCGATGTCCAAGGTAAATATCTCCAATAGGTAAATATCTCCGATGTCCAAGGTATGACATTTTTTTTCCCTTAGGTAAATAAGTAGATGTTGTTTTCTCTCCACATATGGGACATGCATGATACCCTTTTACAGTACACCTACACAAATGACAGTTCAAGGTGAAACGTTGTTGACGATGTGCATTAAAACATTCAATACATGTATTCCATAACATTTTTAGATCGTCAACTAATGGTGCTAAATAGACATCTATTTCATTTCCTGGTTGTTTGGGTCCATAAATGAATGCATTTAACATCAAGAATTTACGCTTCATACACAACCATAGAGGTAAATTGTAAGTCACTAACATCACTGGCCAACAATTACATCTAGTACTTTGATCTCCGTGTAGATTTACACCATCTATTGATAAGGCTAAACGAAGATTTCTCAATTCTACACTGAATTCGGGCCATCTTTCGTCCATTTGTTTCCATGAAAGTGTGTCGGCTAGATGTCTTATATACCCATCGACCTGACGGTCAGTAGCATGTCACGTCAATAATTTTGAAGTTTCTTTACTTCGAAACATTCGTTCAAATCTTGGAATGAAAGACAAAATCCACATGACTTTTATTAGAATACTTTTACCCCATTCTTGATGTTCCGAACTTTCCATCTTGATGTTCCACTGTAGGACACAATTCGGCATCAACAAATTCTTTTTTGATACAAACAACAGTCATTGATGCAGACATGAATCTTTTCATAATTCATTCCTAATGTACTTAAAATCTTCTTTGCATAATAGGTAGATATCAGAATTTCATTACGACACGACAATAGAATGTTTAATAGTTATGTGAAACTCTTATCGCTCAATGAAAACTTAAGTTTCAAATTATAAAACTTAATCAATGCAGATATCTTAGTAAAATTATTACAATTTGGGTATAATGGTTTCTTGGCATCGCCTTTAATGATTGCTCAAATATTAACGATTTGTCCTTAAAATAACCGTGTGCAGCCTCAAACATTCGTATTTGGTCATCCAAATCCTCATCTATAATTTTGATCGATTAGAACACTTTCAATATTGCTTCTTTTCCTCGATACAGATTCTCCATCCCAAATCCATGTGTCATAACTTTGATCAATATCATTTACAAATAAATGATCTCTTCCTACATTCATATTTTGGTACTTGACATTCATACATTTCGAACATGGATAACAAACAATATTTGACTTTTTGGAATGTCGTAACATATTTTCTATAAAAGTCTAAACTCCTAAACTATATTCTTGTGACATTTGATACTTAAGCATCCATAACTTATCCATATCCCAACTAAAGTTATGCATATACACAAGGTAAAAATCCAAACACAAAATTTTTAGGTACCTAATTTAAAAGATATTTCGTATGTATACGTTTTATAGTTCAGATCCAAGATATAAAAGAGAAACGATCAAAGCTACATCATACATACTAGGCTACGGTTCAAAAAATTAGTAATTAATTATAATAGAAATTTAACACTTATTTGGTAAAAATTAAAAAAATCATAGATTTTGAAGAAAAAATATGTCACATAATTCGTATATAATTAAGAATACAAAATAAATGAACAAATATCTCACATAATTCTTACCTTGAAATTGTAAGAGGTGATAGAAAAGAGTCCTAATCCATTCAACCAGCTATAAAAAAAAAGGAAAGAAAAAGGTTTTGAGGAGATAAGATAAAAGAGACATATATGTGGGTTTTTGAGATTTGAAAGAAAAGAAAAGAAAAGAAAGGACGACGAAGATGAGAAATGAGAAGAGTTCTTGGAGGTTTTGGATAAAGAAAATGAGAAATGGTAAGAGTTTTGGAGTTTTTGAGATGAAGAAGATGAAAATCGGTGAGGGGTTTGGAGATTTGAGATTTGAGATGAGGGTTTGTGAAAATGGTTCAAAAACGAGATTTGAGATTTGTGAGAATGAGGTTTGAGATGAAGAAAATGGAGGGTTTGTGAAAAGAGTTTGGGGAAATGGGGTTTGAGATGAAGAAAATGAGAGTTTATGAGAAGAGAGGGTCTCGGGGTAAGGGGGAAGAAAGGGGGTCTTAGGTAAAAAAACTAGAAATTCAAAACTTTTGATGTCAGACTCTTTTAGTGTCGGCCAGCCCGACACCGAACGTTATCAATGGCAGGTTTTTTTTTTGTACAAAAGTAATGGTGTCAGAAGTGTCTGACACCAAAAGTAATTTATGACGATTTTTTATGAGCTTTTGGTGTCGGTTTGCTCGACACCAATTGACCAACACCGAAAGTGACGAACATCAATTAACGAACGTTAAACATGACCAACACCTTATGCCTGATACCAAATGCCGTCCGATACCTTATCTCCGTATTTTCAAAATTAAAAAGTTTAAGCCGTCACCTATTCTCTCTTTTGTTGTAGTGAAATATGTCAAATTGTCATTGCGTTCGAAAATTGGCTTGAGGTCGAAAGCTTTTAGGTGTTTTGATGGTATAACATAATTCAATATGCTATTAAAGTAAATGTTTTGAGTTCGAATTTCTACCAAGTTGTTTCCTGTATTTAAATTCTATTTGTTGAGCGTTTCTAAAACATCATGGGCATATGTTAAACATATATAGAGTGACATTGAATGTCATAGATGATTGTCACTTTGAATGATGAAGGACACCAGTCATCTTTATTCTTTGATGGGCAAAAATTTTGTATGACAATAAATCTTATATTAAGAAAAATAAAAATTTTGTATGACAAAAATTTTATTATTTAATAAAAATTAAATAGCTTAAATTAAACAATCCAGCTGGATCCGAACGCCCTTTTAATAACAGTCAAAATGCAATAGTTAACTAAGAAAAATACAAAAGGATTAAAGTAATTTCACAGTAAAATTTTTCTTCATGAGGTAAATCAAAACTATCTATACAAAGCTATTGGCTTATGTTCTCGGTCACTCTTCCATGTACTATGCTTGTTCACAGTAATTTTGTTTCTTGTTCCCATCACGAGATGTAGAAATTAAATAAAGTGAAAAGATTAGATGCCAAAAACTAGATTATATTAATATGTTAATTTTTTTTTTTGTTCAAATACATATTTAAAACTTTTATCGTGTATCTAATTAGTTTAAATCAGAAATAAATATATATATACACATACATATATATATACACACATATATATATATATACACACACACATATGTGTGTGTATGTATTAAAACTAATTGGAATAACATTTAAATTTTATTGGGTACATTTAAAATTTATGTTGGGTATGATTATAAAATGACTAAGATTTATTATTAATGTTTATATAAAATAATGCAAGTCTAAAATGTTGAAAATTTGGGGTTGATAGCAATTTTTTGCATCCTATTTTAATTATAGCAACTTTTTAAAAATACTTTTATATAAAAAGACAATGATTTTCAATCAATTCACTCAATTGTTTTCGATCAGTTAATTTTATCGAGCGTAGTTTATATCCATAGCCATCTAGAAAATAATTTTTACATTTTGTCAAAAAACCAATTTTATTGCAAGCATATTCAATCTGCAATTTTCAGCATTTAATAGTACATAGAATTTTACATAAATACCCATTGAACTTATTTTCAATTTCCTACCATTAAAGACATTTTAAAAACCACAAAAATACTTTCCATAAAATGGCAGAAACTACCATCTACGTTGCATAGATAGCCTGATTTTTTCTCTTCACGCGTCGCAGGGTATTTAATTCAGCCGATTTTGTACAACGAGGAAAGCAGAAGCAGTCAACGAAAATTCCGACGATTTTTCCCAACGTCTCATCTTCTTCAGTAGATTCTATCGGCGATTTTCAGTTGCTCTCGGGAGGAAAACTATATCTTTCTACTCATATAAAGGTATTTTTTGGTTTCATCTGATGATAGGGCACCGACGAGTTCTGTTCGGTTTATACGAGAAATTAATAGGGTCTCGTTGTTGAATAGTGTAGAAGGTAAGTTATTTTGACCGAAATTGATTGTTGTCTTTGATGGATAAAGCTATATTGTGAATGTATTTCCGATGCATTTATAAAATATGTGTTGCGAAAGTGTCTATTCGGCGTCTGAGCGCACGACGACTAGGGTGTAGAGTAGATTACACTAGTAGAAAGAAAAAAAATGAAGTTATCATTATTGATCAGCTATAGTTTAATGCAATAATATTGATTATGTAGTATTATTGTATCATTAATTATAATGTCTTTCAAAGTAATCGCATAAGTTTACTGTATTGATTAATGCAAATAGTATTGATTGATACATCAGTATTGATTATGTAGTATTATGGTATGTTGAAAAAGACAAAAAAAACCTATAAAATTTAATGAATATTAGAAAGAAGACATACGTATAAATAGGGTATTACTACAAAAAAAAAAAAAAAACGAACAGAACAAGATAACAAATAAATTTACTGAATATTCATGACGAACAGAACAAAAAGTAATCGCAGACGGTTCAGATAACGAACGTAGTCGGTACGAACGCAGACGGTACAGATAAAGAAAATAAAAAGGAGTAACAAAAACGATTCTCATAATACAACATTTATTAGTGTGTAATAAATGTATTATCAACGGAATTTTACACATTACCTATGAATGTCCACGAAACCAAAATGTCCACAAAACCAAAAGAAGATAGATTCTGCAAGGTTTAGATAGTTAAACAAAAAAAACACATAAAGAAGAAGGAAGATTGAGGTTTTGGTTCATATCAAATTAAATGGAAATTAGGGATTGATCTTGAAAAGGAAAATAATTTCACATAGATAAGAAAAAAATAAATGTAATAAAAACAACATTCAATGAAAAAATAAAATAAAATTAGATTAGAATTTCGAGAATAAAATCAAAAAATACCATATAAGGTAATCAAGGGCAAAATGGTAATTGAAATTAAATTCATTTATGTATAAAAATCCATTTGAATATCTTACAATTAAAATCAATTTAGAATGAAAAATGTAATAATTATTCCGTACTTGAATATCTATTATCAAAATCATTAATTTCACTTTGATTAAAGTTATCTATTTTACTTTGATTGAAATTATGAGTTTTGTGAATTAATTTAATTGAATCGGCCAATATAACTTGATCGAGTTGGACTTTGGTTTTGGATTTTTTCTAAAACTTTGACAGAGAATGTTTTATTCTTTTTTAACTACTTATGATCATCTCCAAAATAATTATATAAATATTTTCTATATTTTTTAAATTAGGAAACATAGTAAGTTCAATAAAAACATATAAAAGAGTTAAGAAAAGCCAATACATAATACATAAGAAAAAAAAATAAATATATAATATGAAGAAAGAAAAATAATTGTAGTGAGGATGTGTTATTCTCACAAAATAATAACAAATGTAGTCAAATTTTAAAATATTTGCATTTATAGTCATTAATACTGTATTATAAATATTGTATTATAAAAAAATACGTGATAATACTCATTAATAAAATAATTATATTTGCTAATTTTTTTTTTAAATAACTATTTATAATTATTTTCTTCACTAATTTTGTAAGATTCTCAAGAAAGAAAGTATATAGAAGAGCATCGTTGGTATGGTGCACAAAAAGTAACAAAATCTTGTATGTTTGAATTTTTTAAACGGAAATTATGTTGAATAGGCCATTTTAGGTTAATAATTGCAAATTTAGGAAAAAGAAACAATAATTAACAAGAAATTCTACATTTAAATTTTTTAGATTTTGTATTTCTATCAATACCATTTTACTCATGCATTACATTTAATATCATTTTCAATTTCCTTATTTAATTTTCCTTAATTAACAACATTTTTCTTAAAATAGCATTTACAAAATCGTATTCGATCTTCTCTGTCGTCAAATCCCACTGATGAGATAAAATCCGCCAATGATTATAATATTTGGCCATAAAATTTATATGGAGTAACTTTATTCAATAAGGTTTTAATTTTAATGAAAAAGAAAATAAATTGACAAGTATTCTTAATTTGATTTGAATTATGTTAAAATATCAATCAACTAAAAATCTTTAAGTTAATGATTTTGAATAAATTTAATTGTATATTTCAACCTACAAATCTCTTGTAAACAGTAATAAACATCTTCCAAGGTCAAAGGAGATGAGATGGAGATAACTTATGGTAATGAGACTGGGTAAAGAATGAGGGAGAAATAAAAGAATCTTTTGCATTTCAATTAAATATATCATACAGGTGATGGGTATTGCCTGTTATCTAGAGTGCCCGACATTAAAACTATCCATCATCAAATGTGCATGACATTTTCTTTTCGTTTTCTTAGACAAATTATGTCCATCAACTTTTTGAAAAAAAAATAAATTAGATAGCATGTACATGCACGACCCTCACACTATCGTGGATGAATATGTTATATGATGTTTGTTGATCCCAAAAAATGGTCAACTAAATTAACGGTACAATTTGTTTGTTACCGGGAACGAGAAGTCTGCAAAATGAAAAAAATTTAGCACACTGATGTGGTGTGAGCCACATGACCTCCGATGCCTAAGTCAGTTAAGAGTTTAGAAGAGTATTTCAGAGTACTTTAGAACTTAGAATGGCCTACAAGAATCGTTTGCACAGTTCAACTTGGATCTAATTGGAGAATGACCTGACTTCTTATAGCAGCCGGACATGTAACCGTTGCAGCTCACTTAATAAAGGGTTAATGGCCAACCGTTTAAAACGTCTGCCATCAAGCTGGAAATGAATATTGGCGTAACTCCTGACCGTTACCCTTAGATATGTAATGGTCTTGACTTGGAAGTTACTTGGACTCGGTAAGCCTTCGCACGTCCTAACTTTTATGCCAACCAGTAGCGGGCGAGGCATTCTCGGTATAACTCTAGGACGCTACATCTAATAAGTGCAATACCCTAAATGTTACTTGGACTTGGTCGACTCATCCACAAGAGAGACATAACCTCCATGGCTGACCCTTTAGGGGTTGACCCACTCGACCGATCTCCTTAGATGTTGGCTTTCGTCTTGTTCAACCTTTATAGATCCTCACCTCCATAGCTCGCCTCTAAAGAGGGGTCATGACCCTCTCGGCTAACTCCTAGCCGTTATCAGCTGATCCACTCGTCACTTCGAACTTGGACGACTCTTACGCAAGAGTCATACCTATCCTCGAGAGAACAAGGCCTTCTCGTTGTAACTTTCGATCACTGCTACCTTATGGCACAATGGTCCTAGGGGTTACTTGGACTTGGTCAACTCATCCATGGGAGAGCTTTAACCTCCATGGCCAACCAGAAGGGCCGAATTGGTCTTACCCTACCCCTCGGGGGTTATGCTCGCCATGACGGAGTAGGCTAAAACTCCTCGGGGGGTCACATTGGGCTTGACACCCCTTGGGGGTTATAGCCTCCCTTGGTCGACCCCGGGGGGATAAATTTGGTTCAGACCCCTAGGGAGTCTCGACCTCCTTTGGTCGACCCCGGGGGGAGAATGGGCTTGGCCGACCCCCTTGTGGTTATGGCCTCCCTTGGCCGATCTTCAGGGGGCCTCGACCTTCTTTGGTCGACCTTTGGGGGTCAGAATGGACTTGACCGATCCCTAAGAGGCCTCGGCCTCTTTTGGCTGACCTCTAGGGTGTCGGAAAGGGCTTGGCCGACCTGGGGATTGTGGCCTCCCTTGGTTGCCTCTTAGGGTCTCGACCTTCTTTGGCAGACCCCTTAGGGGTCGGATTGGGCTTCGACGACCCCCTGGTGGTTGGGCCTCCTTTGGCTGACCCCGGGGGGTCAGATTTGGGCTTTGGCTGACCCTCGGGAGAGGGGGGAGGGGGTTTGGCCTTGTCTGGATATTTTGGGATATTTTAGCCTATAACACTACCCCCACTCTTCATTTTCGGACTTCAAAAGTTATCGAATTTGAAGAGTAGTTAGCGACTTATTTTTCCAATGTTTTATGGATGTCTAAAAAAGTCATCTCTATGTTTTATGAAAAAAATACTTTAAGAATTGCTTAGGCTATGTACTTATTTTCAAGAATATATTTTCCTAAATAATATCCAAAAAGACAATTTTTTAAGCTTACTGAAAATTTTTTCTTCAAGAATAATTATTTTAAAAAGGCCATATTCTTATTTCTAAGAATATTTTTTCCTAAATAATATTTCCATATTCCAAAAGTCACTTTCTCTTTAAGGAATATATTTTATCCTTAGAGAATTTTTCATAGCTTATCTTTTTCATAAAACTTCCATTCAAAAATTCACCCTCCTTTTTAACCTATTTGGTCAAAAATTGCCTCTTATTGGGCTAAAATTTTTTATTTTTCAAAGTGTGAGAGGAGATTTGTTTTGTGCTTTAGACTTTTGGAAAGCATCCGTTGGGATTCAACTTTTTGGTATGTACCCTCTTTTTTTCCGACTTTATGCTAGTAGGTAGGTCTATTTTCTAAAGTCTTATCCTTTATTAAGGCATTTTTTTTCGATTTCTAACCCATCATGCTTGTTTGTTTGAATTTCTTAGATGCCAAATAGGACGTTTTTTAGAGTTTTGGTACTTTTATTTAAATTTTTGTACTAAGTAGACCCTCTCGTTGAAGGCTTGCCACTTTTTTGGGTACTTTTCAATTTTTTATCGAATAGGCTTGTTAGGTTCTCTTGGTAAAGACTCATCCACTCTATGATACATCCTTGAATTTTTTGGCTAAATAGACTCTCTCTATAGATATTTTCCATTTTTAGCATATTTGGCTTAAAAAATTTCTAAGCCCTCTATGTGGAGATCTATCCCTTTAAGCACATTTTCAAACTTTTAGGCTACTTAGACTCTCTTTGCAGAGACTTGCTCGTTTAAGCACCCTTTAGAACTTTTAGGCTATATAGACTCTCTTTGCAGAGACTTGCCTGTTCTTAAGCATTTTTCGAATTCTTGCTCCTTTGTGGGTACTTCCTTGCTTTTTTGCCCATGGAACATTCTTCCGACTATAAGACTGAGTTACACCACCCCTTAGCCTCCTCTTCTCACAAAAGAACTCGGCACAAGGATTTGGTGGTATGGTCTGAAGCTCAACCATTTGCTTCCACATTGACTCAAACAGACTTGGACCAACTTAGTGTTCAATATCTTATCCCTTTAGAGATCACTCTCAGGCTTCCACGAGACAGGAAAAAATACGACCGACCTCTTCCTGGCGAGGTGGCGCTTTACACTACCTTGTTCGACAGAAGGGTTCGGTTGCCCCTGATACCTTCTCTTCAAGAATTCTTGAGCATGGCTGGATTGACTCCGGCTCATCTGGCTCATAACACTTGAAACGTTTTCTTTGAAGTTCATAGCCACTAGATTTACACCAACTTCGAGGGTTTCTTTAGAGCAAGGGACCCTTTTGCTTTGTACCATTTATGCCAACATTTTGATGTGACGGTGGGATGTTACCTCAAGCCTCGGAGTAAACTTTCTTCCCTAGTAACCTGCCCTAACTTTCAAACAGGGTGGACAAAAATGCAGTTTTTTCTTAGGTAGCCCATGAGGCCGAGACCTCAGTGGTGGTTCCCACTGCCTTTGGAACACACGATACCTCTATTTCTCATTGTATTTACACACATACATTTTTCATTATACTTATGCTTTTACATTGACTCTAGTGTAGAGGAAGTTGAGTCCTTGCTCCAAGGTATTGAAGTTTTACGACCTCGTGATGACTTATCCTGATGAAGTTACCCACAACGCGTAGTATTTAACCACTGAGTCTTTGGTGCTCTACAACCTTCTTCCAGAATCGATTGTGCCTAATGACTTAGACTCGAGCTCACCCATTCTGTAGAAGAGATCCGCTCAAGGAATACTGCTCACCACTTAAATTTGTGTACTTTTAGTGTGAGTGTCGTCTAACACCTTTTTACATGTGTTCAGTCGTCATGGACTATGAACCTTCATTGAGGTGCGCCTTCGATGTCGTGACCCGCTTGACTTCCCACCCAATTTTTAAGCCTCCCATATATGACACGGTGGAATTACTTGGGGGAGGGGGGGTTACCCACTTCCAGTTGGTGAGGATAAAGACCTTACCTTTCCTGAGGTTCCGGATGATTTGAACATTTTATCAAATCCCAAATTTGATGAACTGAGCATTACATCTGATCATTCTTCTTCTCTAGCTCGGGCTAGTTCTTATGTCCCTCGGATGCCATTATGTGGCCTTCCTCTTAGGTTTGTTATCAGGGATGTACCATCCAAATTTGGACCCAATAGAGAAAATGACCCTAGCTTTTAGCCTATAGAGTGAGGTGGTGACTTATTTCACGCCTTTTCCATAGGAGACGACTCCTAGATCTTGAAAGACCAACCTCACTTAATGCAAGAGGTATACTTGCTAAATTTGTATCTAGCTATCTATTTTACTAAGTATGTTTGCTGATCTTTTACTTTATGTTTGCAGGCCTTATTCACTTTGCCTCAGCTTCATGCCATCTTTCTGAACACTTGGATCATACCCACTCTTCTTGGTTTTCCAGCTTCGATCAACTTAAGTGGGAACTAGCTCAGGCTCAAGAGGCTCAGCTTGTTGTCGAGGTTGCTCTAATTGACCTTTAAACTTCTACCGAAGCAGCTCGAAGTCTTGCTGCTTTGACACGTAAATAAGACTTGTCTATCATAGCTTGTCTTTACCAACAATTGGCTTCTGCTCAATGGAAGCTGAAGAACGTCTCTTACTTAGCTAATTTGCTTTGTGATTTTATAGAACAAAGCTGGTGAGGTTGTCATTGGTTATGACAACCTTTTTCCTCTACTTAGGTCCCTTTGCACCAGTATTGTGTAGAAACTTTCTGACTCTTATTTGCCAACCTTTGAGTTTGGACTTCCTAGCGATCCGGCACATGCTGCTTGCTATGATTCTCGCATCTTCAGCTAGGAAAAATTCTTTCCAAGTCTGACTCAGTTGGCCAACCTCTAGTAGACGCAGCTCTGAAGTAGAACTTTTTCTAAGTACTTTTACCTTGTTAATTATTGAGTACTTGCTTTTTCTTTAGGTTGTAACTCAGACTTGAATTTTTGAATGCTAGCTTTGATGATTTCTCCTCTTGCTTACCCTCAATTTCAGCTATGATAACATCAATGTACTTAAAATAGCCTTTGATATAATGAGAAAACAACTTTTATACTTTTATTTATTGGAAACTTGAATTACATTCTATTGAAAGTAATTTTTCAAGTGTTCAACATTCCAAAGGATGGAGAATTTTATTCTCATCCATGTCTTCAAGGTAGTAGGTACCTTGACAAGCAACTTTGGTGACCTGGTATGGTCTTTATTAATTTGGCCCCAAGGCTACGCTGTTGAGTTCTTTGGTGTTTGACATCACCTTCTTCAACACCAAGTGGCCGACTTGGAAGTGCTTTGTCTTCACTCGGGAGTCGTAGTACTTTACAATTTTACTCTTGTACCATGCTACCCATATGTAGGTTGCATCTAGGAGATCTAGGCTCATTCGAAGTTGTTGGTCATTTTGAGTTAGAAAAAAAGACTCAATGCACGGGGATTGAAGACCTATCTCGATCGAGATTACCGTTTCTGCCCAAAATACTACTGAGTAGAGGGTTTCACCAGTCGATGTTCTAGGTGTGATGTTGTAACCCATAACACTTGTGAGAGCTCTTCCGCCCAAGACTCCTTCAAGCTTTCGAGCTTGGTCTTGAGGTTCTTCTTGATAATCTTCTTGCCTGCTTCCACTTGCGTATTGGCTTGTGAGTGAGCACATGATGAGAAATTATGCTGAATTTCTAGCTCAGAACTGAATTGCTGGAAAGCCTGGTTGTCAAACTGTTTTCAATTGTTGGTGATAAGGGTTCGAGTATCCTAAACCGACAGACTATGTACCTTTAGATGAATTCTGTCACCTTCTTTTCGGTAATAGTTGCTAGAGCCTCAACTTTTTGACCCGCTTGGTGAAATAGTCAATTGCGACTACTACGAACTGGACTTGACTTCGCCTGGTAGGTAGGGGTTCTATAAGGTTTACCCCCACTGTGCAAATGACCATGGTTTCATCATGCTTGTAAGAACTCCGGAGGACAATCTTTTGACAGTAGCAAATCTCTGGCATTTGTCACATGCTTGTGTATACTTCTAGTAGTCTTCAGCCATGGTCGGCCAAAAGTACCTCTGCCTTATTAACAACTTTAGGTAGGGTCTTTGCTCCTTCATGGTTGGCACACACGACTTCATGTACTTCCTGCATTACATAAGTGGCCTCATTGAGATATAAGCACGTTCTTGGATCTTTTGGCATTTTGGGACCTATATACTTGTTGGATTTTTTGACCCTTATTCTTTGAGGACTCATCGACATAAAGTATCCACGTTCTTCGATCTTTCAAGACTTGGACTTTCTCCAGCTTCTCCACGTGTGGGGTGAGCTCAACAATGAAATTGCCTATCGCCTGGCCTTAAATAAGGGTATGGCCTGGTAGTGTCTATAGTATTTGCTTAGCTCCACTGCCCATTTCATCAATCTTCCAACGACATCCGGCTTCCAAGACTTTTTGCATTCGACTTGAGTCTTTCTCTTCCCAGTTTCATGATGTCATAAGCTTTTAATGATAGTACATTTGTTGAACTACCCTCATCAACTAGGATCCTCTTGATGCGGATATTGGAGATAGTCAAGACACAACCAATGCGTCGTTATGTGGTTGGTGTAGTGCTACAACCTCGACGCCAGTGAAGTCAAGAAAGTCATATGTAGTTGCCATCACCCATACTTCTTCACCTTTCAGCACGCCTCTAGCTTGTCTCACATCTCTTTCTGACTCCGGTTGGACTCCCCTCCAGCAGATCCTTCAATGATAGTTTTGACTTTTTTGAGGTAGTGGTGACTTTTTACCTCTCATTTTCTTATTAGGTGACTTTTCACCTCTCTCGTGTACTTGTGCAGACATCCTCTTCAGATCAATGATTCTATGGACTCATTTAGATCATAGTAGTCGGAGGTTGCGTGACCGTGATTCTTGTGAAATAGGCAGTACTTGCCTTTATTTCTATTGTTGGATCTCGCTTTGATACTGCTTGGCCACTTCCAATCCCCCTTATCTTAAATCTCCATCAAGTTTTTCTCTACTGAAACCACTGTTGGGGTGTATATCTCGAACCGGCTAGGTGGCACCCCCTTTTGATCGATCTTGTGTTTCTTTATTGGGTTTTCCTCCGCCCTCCGCTTTTATAACTCTTTGTAATCAGACTCACGACGACAAGTTGACTTATCAGACTTCGGAATGCAGTGCTTTCTTTCAATGTCTCCTCGAGAGTTGACCAGCTACCTCGTGCTCATGTATTTTTGCGCCTGACTCAACAACTCGACATATGTGAGCAGGGTTTTCTTCCCTAGTGACCATAGGAACTTCTCGTCTTTGAGCCTGAACCGTCATAAGGGCTAAACTATCAGTGTACCTTTTAACTTGAGCGCCTCGTTGTTGAAGCGTGCTATGTACTCCCGAAGGGTCTCATAGCTTCTTTGCTTCATAGTCAGTAGATGGGTGACCAGTTTCTTTTGATCTCGCCTACCCAAGAATTGAGTGACAAAAGCTCTGGCTAGCTCCTTAAATGAGGGAATGGGCATCCGTTTGAGCTGCCTAAACCATCTCCGGGCTGGTGTTGTGAGCGTGAATGAAAATGCTCGACACTTGATTATAGCTCGAACTTCATGGAGTTCCATCCATGCTCGATAAGAATCTAAGTGCTCTACGGGATCCTTAGACCCATCATATGATTTGATGGTCAAAAGTTTGACTTTCGCTAGGACATACTCCTCAATAATTTCGTCAGTGAAATGGCGGTCGACCTGATCGACTAAATTGTCAAGGTCAAGTCCGTTCTAGTTTTCACATTTTTTATATCTCTCAAGAAATCTTCGAGGAGGCAAAGCTGAGATAACTAAGGTTGATTCTTGGCTCCGTCAGGTGGTGCTTTCTTCCAATGCTGGTTGATCACATTTCTTAGGTTTGTTCCTAAGTTTGATCCGCCTCCCAAGCACTTGGGGTCTTTGAAGGGCATTGGGTGGACGACCCTTTAGAGGTACTCCAGAAGTGGCAGCTTCTAATCGATGGTGTTCTAGAGCGTCCTTCAACTCGATAACCAATTCTCTAGTGAACTGAGTGTTCCTTCCTTCGATCATTACCGCCCAATCGAAGTCGTTCGACCGATTTTTGGTATTGGGAAGGAACCTCTCTTAGAACCTACGTGGCTAAAGCTTTTCCTTTGGCAAGGTTCCAAACCAAAGGTGCTGATATCTCCGTCGTAGCTTTCTTTTTGGTTGATCGTCGTCTTGCCGCCTCCTACTGTGCTTGCTAGTTTTAAGTGATGGAAGATTTTGATCGGAACTTCTCGTACATTTGCAGTAGCTCCATCAGATGACCCGAAATTTTTGTTATTCGTCCCACTTGTTCTTCCAAAGTTACGAACTTCAGATCGAAACGCTCTGATTCTTTCTTAGTTACTTCACCCTCAGGATATGTGTCGTTTTCGACATGAGCAACGTCATGTCCTCTAGCGGAAACTCTCATTGGAGCTTGCTCGACATCCGACTCTCCATCGACAACGTGGTCGCTGTCATTCTCAACGTTAGACTTTTTTTGCAAAAATAGCGTAAGGATTATGCTTTTTTGGGTCGAACACTACTCGTCCTCACAGACGACGCCAACGATTATTCTAAAATTGGTCAACTGGAATCAACGGTACAATTTTTTTATTATCAGGAACGAGAAGCCTGCACAATGAAAAAGTTTAGCGCATCGGTGTAGTGAAACGTAAATGGCCTCCGATGTCTATGTTAGTAAAGAGTTTATGAGTGTATTTGAGAGTACTTTGAAAATTAGAATGACTTATAAGGATTGTTAGCGTAGTTCAACTTGGATCTGAATGGAGAATGACCTAAGTTCTTAGAGCAGCCGAACTTGTAACTGCTGCAGCACACTTAATGAAAGCTTAATGGTCAGTCGTTTAAAACGTTTGCCATTAAGCTAAATATAAATATCGATGTAACTCCTGACTGTTACCCTTAGTGGTGTAACAGTCTTAACTTGGAAGTTACTTGGACTCGGTCAACCTTCCCGGGTTCTCATCTCTAAGGCCGAGCCCTTGAAGGTGTGGCTTTCTTGGTGTAACTCTAGGATGCTACACCTAATAGGTGCAACGTTCTGAAATGTTACTAGGACTTGGTCGACTCGTCCACAGAAGATTTAGAACCTCCACAATCAACCCTCTTGGGGTTGGCCCACTCGACCAATCTTCTCAGAGGTCGGCTTTAGTCTCGGTCAATTCTTATGGGTCCTCATGTTCACGGCTCGCCCCTAAAGAAAGGTTCGGGCCTTCTCGGCATAACTCCTGAACGTTATCAGTGGATCAAGTCATCACTTTGGACTTGGTCGACTCTTTGGGGAGAGTCATAACCTCCACGGCCTATCCTAAGGAGAATAAGGCCTATCACTGCTACATAACAACACAATGGTCCTAGAAGTTACTTGGACTTGGTCGACTTGTCCACGAGAGATTTTAGCCTCCATGACTAACCCTATGGGCTTCCGCCTACTCTATAGATCTTCTTAGAAGCTAGCTTTGGTCTCGGTTATTCTTTACAAGTCCTCACCTGTATGGCTCGCCCTTAAAGGGGGGTCCTGGCCCTTTAGTCATAACTCCTAGTCGTTATTAGCGTATCCAGTCGTCACTTGGACTAAGCCAACTCTAGGGACAGAGTCCTGACCTCCACGGTCGACATTTAGAGAGTCAAACTTATTCTGACCAACCCTTGGGAGGGCCAGATTGACCTTGGGTGACCCATAGAGGGTTATGGCCGCCATTGCCTACCCTCGGAGGGTCGGATTGGGCTTAACCGATCCTCTAGAGGTCTGACCTCCCTTGGTCGAGCCTGACCGGGTCTCGAATGGGCTTGATCGACTTCTTAAGGGTTGTAGCCCCCCTTGATCGACCATCAGGGGGTCTCAGCCTCCTTTGGCCAACCTTAGATGGGTTAGAATGGGCTTGGCCGACCCTCTGGGGTTGTCGCCTCCCTTGGCCAACCCTTGGGAGGTCTCGACCTTCTTTGGCCGACTCTTGTGGGATCAACTTGTGAAGGGTCGGATTGGGCTTAGCCGACCCCATGGGGGTTATGGCCTTCCTTGGCAAACTCCTAGGGGGTTTCGACCTTCTTTGGCTGACCCTCGAAGGGTCAGATTGGGCTTAGCCGACCCTTGAGGGTTGTGGCCTCCCTTGGACGACACCCGGGGTCTCGACCTCTTTTGGCCGATTGAGCTTTGGTCGACTCCCTAGGGGTGTAACCTCCTTTTGCCGACCCCGGGGGAGTTTTGGCCTTGTCCGAGTATTTCAGGATATTTTAGCCGATAACAATGCTAAAGGCAGTGCCACAATTGTGAGCTTTAATTGAGGCACATTCTCAAACTTTTATAAAAACACAGATCTTTGATGAAAAACCTGTATTAAACAAAATATGAATCTTTAATTAGGACAATTTTTTAATGACGATCAATTTTAATTTTAAAAGTATTTAATGTTGAGTAGCTCGCCATTGTTGAAGCTAGTCATTAAAACTGCCTTACAAGATTCATGTTTTTGAAATACCTCACTTTGTCATCTATGTATTCCATAAACATCACTTACATCTCTTTGTATATTTGCGCTTAATGGCTTACCATTTTTCGTATGTTCTTTTTCATCCTTCGTCTAAGTGAAGCATGATAATGTGAAAAGATTTTTCTTTTCTTTTTTTTTTTACTTTGTCGTGTTCTCACTCAAGTTTTCAGTGATTTTTTTGTAAAAAATGTGAGTTTTCGCCTTAGTTTTGAGGTTGTTCTTTGCTTTCTTATATTTTTCACCTTAGTAGGTTATTCTTTTGACAACTTATTTTTGACATTTGTTTAATTGCATTTCTTTGTTTTCATTGTGTGGTACATTATATGCTCTTACATTTTGTTGTTCTAAGTTACTGGCCTAGTCAAACAAATTGTTTAACATTCTTAAAGTCGGGCATTAAAACACTCCTCATTATGAAGAAAAATCACATTATCCTCAATTCCTCTTCGACTAATTTTTTTTTTCATATTCTTCGATCGTAAACTTTCAAAATCTAAAAATGGGACAGAATCTTCACCTTTGTTACCAAATGTAGATGAATTAATCTTCCTTAGGAGATTGTTGTATAAAGAGGGAGGGTGAGAATTTGGTATCACTTTTAGGTAACTGATGGTTTGGGGTTGAAATGAATGTATTATTTTTATTCGATAAGTATTCGAAATGATGTGGTGTTGCTTGATGAGGAATATACTTTTATTGTCGACAACTTTTGATGATCGGCACTGGGGCATTTTTAATGTTGGGTGGCCCGTCATCATTTAGTTTCACCCTTTTTTTTAGTACTAAAAAAAAACTTTCATCTGTTTTGATGCCGGACACCTACCAACATGAAAGCTCTACGATATCGATTCTATCCGATATTAAAGGTATTTTTGTATCAGTGATGGTACAACCTTACACCAGCAAGGAATGAGGGTGTGCAATTATAATTGGTGAAACACGTTCTCTCTAATGCCACACACACATATAAAAATATAAGACACATTCACACACACTATGAACAGATTAAACCATCTCTACTCTCTTTAACATCTGTTTTATTAGAGAAGTTAACCTCCCAAACCATCATCATTCACAAACTGCACCAACCATACAATAATTACTACGTGATTTTTTTAATTGATAACCTTTTTATCTCATATTCTTGTATATATTAACTAATAAGATCTCAAACCGAAAGGGTTCGTGACGCAGTAATTTCATTGATTGGTGTTAATCTAGTTCAATACCAGCTTCACGGGTTTGATTCTGGAAAGTATACTTATTTTACTTTTTAATAATCTCTACTACATCCATCAACATTGGCGGGAGTTGTAGAGTCCATTTGTTGGCATAGTTGAGATGGTGTTGGAGATGCCGAAGATAGCATCCATCAATGTTTTTTCTTTGATTTTCTCATTTATTTTTTCCCAAATAGTTAATTAGAGACAACTAAGTCGGCAAGTGAAACACACCATTTTTTCCTTGACTTTCTCCATGATTTTTGGCCTAGATCATTGATGAAGACAACGACAACAAGAAACCCTAATTTTGAAACTTTGAGATTTGTGGATATAGAAGATAGAAATATAACGTATTATTAATAAAAACAGTAATATTATACGGGTATTAGTGCAGTATTGATATTATTATTATGATTCTAGTAGCACAATATTATTATTATATTATAAAAAATAACATAACTGTAGCATTATAATATAATACCAAATATCTATTATATTATAAATACAATATTATACAATCTCATACTATTATTTATACAACGTGGTATTGTATTATAATACTCAATATGTGTTACTACTATACTAAAATCAATATTATTAATTAATAACTTTGTATTATTATTAACATGTTATTGATAGTCATATCACAATAACTATCATTTAAAATGAAAATATCCAATTAATACCATATCTTACATTATCCACGAACATTCTAACAATACTAATACCTTGACGATTTTATCATACCAATAAGTGGATCAGTAAATATATTATTAATACAATGCATATTGTTATTTATACGATATAATACATTTTCAATACCATACTGAGAGCTTTGATAATTAAATTTGTCTAACTTTCTAATATATTATTGTAGTATAATATAATACTAGTTCATAGATTAATAAATACAATATTATTACAAACATATATTTGACGTTGTATACGAATAAAAATGAATTTTTACATTATGTGTATTTGTGTATAAATACATATATAATACTATATTAATATAGTACCTAAATAATATATCATTAATGACATTTTTCTAATTAAAAATCATCTTAAACTTAGAGTTTCTTTTCTTTTTAAATGTAGTTGGCCGCTCATTTTTTCTACAATTTTGAACTGTCAAATGGCCTTCTTGGTATTTTCTTTGTAGAGGAAACTATCCTTCTTCGGCGCCGACGATGAAGGTCAAGTTCGACGTCGGAGGTGAAGGACGAGTTTGATGGCAGTGGCAAAGGTTGTAATAGACCGGGTTTTTCCCCTTCATAAATTTCAAGGTTAGTTTTTCTTTTGGGCTTACCGGGACTTTCGAGAGTCATTTTGATAATTATTTTAGGTTGAATGACTTATTTCAGTCTTATCTCGAGAGGCGTGAAGTCGAAATCTAAAAACTAGGGGTAAAATTGTCATTATTAGCCATAGGGGCATTTTTATAATTTTTCCAGTCATTTTGTCTTTATATAAAAGGCCAAAAAGGGGAAAATGATTAGGGTTTTGATAGCATTTTCTCGGTTTCAGCAGCAGCCAGTGCAGCTCTCTCGATTTCAGCTGACGATTTGCAACTACAGCTGCCAACAGCCGCCTCGCCGTCAGCACAATCGGTTCTCGTGCTCCGCGCGGTCACCACCATCAGTGAACCAGGGTCGTCCACGTTGCAACCTTGCAGACGCCCCAGCTCGTCGAAATGCGCGACCAATCAATGCGCGTGTTCCTTTATGCATTCGACGATGCCACCGACAGTCTAGTATAGGTTTCCGTGCCATCCAATATAGAGCTCAAGTTCTGTTGCCCGAGCATGCCTTGTCTCCGAGCCAAGCAACGCGCCTCCAGAACCTGTCTTTAGCCACTATGCGCGTGACACGTGTCCCTAGCTTGCAGACTTTGTCCCCTGCGCGTCTGGTTCTCTCGCCCACGAGCTCCTCCGTCACGCACCGCCGCCGATCATCTCTCCGACCACTTTTAAGGCCACGCGTCGCCATCGGTGGCCGAAAAACTTCCGAATACTTGATTTATGATAATTTCGATGCTCTGGACCCGTTTTTGATAGTTTTAAGGTCTAAATCTGACTATTTGACCTGTATTGCTCAGTTTTTGTCGGAGAAACGTCTAGGAGTCACAGTTCGGGCACCTGTTAGCACTTTTGATGGTAAACGACCAAGGTAAGATGGCATACCCTTAACTTGAACTACCGTGTCTAATTATATGTATGTTTAGATGAATTAGATGAACATATCTGACAACTTGATATGTATTTTGCGACTCTTACTTTAGTGATGTATCTATCTCAAGATCGGGTTAGCTTAGCCCTATCAGGGTTGCCCCGACAACATTAACAGTAATAGATCCGAGTAGGCTTATCCCTAGTAGGGTTGCCGTAGTATGCAAACCACGAGGGATCGGGTGGCTTAGCCCTCAGGTTGCCCCGATACTTTTACGCCTTAAATTCTTGGTTGATATATTCATTCATTTTAACTATCACATTTATGCTCTTTACTGATCCTAAGTTAAGGAATTCTTACTGAGTTTAATATACTCACCCTTTTCTTTTCTTTCTGTGGCCAACCACAGGTATGCACGGGCTTTACTAGGATGGTTGATCTAGTGCAGTAGAGACCATTGGCCTTTCGAGTCTCTTATTTCATTTTTGCATCATGTTTAATCTTATTCTTTTGATTTTACTGAGAACATGTGTTTACTGATTTTCTACCTTGATGAAGTGTTTCCTTGTCTTCTTTTAAAAAGGGTCCCCTGAACTTATTAATGCTTTGAGAGTTAATAGTTGAAATTATTTTAATAAAGTATTTACTTCCTATGTTCTAAAAGAAATTTAAATGTCGTTTTACTCATGCACCTAGAGTAAAGGTCTAGGTGGGACCCCTGGAGGGTCGGGCCTTTACAAAGCTCGAGTTTGATGGCGCTAGTGAACGTCCAGTTTGACAGCAGCGATGGTGAATGTCGAGTTTGACGGTCGCGATGGTGAAGGTCCAGGTCGATGGTGGAATTATCCAGTAGTGACGATGGTAGAGCTTTCCGACGGTGGCGATGATGGAGGTTGCCGATGACGAAGTTGGTGGAGCATCGGTTAAAGTATAAATTTTCCTTTTTTTTGTAAAATTTCTTTTTTGAATGTAGGATATAAATATCTTTTTCATAATATATGTTTTTCCTATTTCTTGAATATTTGGATATTATTGTTAATAGTTTAAAATTTGGATACCATTATAATTTAGATTACTAAATTTGGTGATAGAAAGCTCCCTAAAAAGACATCTTTATATCAAAATGCATTTATATATGCTTAATTTTTAAAAATTTGCTGTAGAAACTATTGTTGGCAAAATCTATAGCATGCCAAAAAAGAGACAATGTCATTGTACGAGGAGACTAGTCAAAGGTAAAAAATTGTTAATTGCGTCCATATACATGCTCCATTTTTTTTTTGACTCGACAAGATATACATGCTCCATTCAATATATCCATTGAATTACATTACTTCGAGTTAATATTACGTAATATTTAAAGGAAAATTTGTCTCATTAGTTCTAAGGAGGCATGTCTTCCTTAATACATATGTTACATTATTGAGTTTCACAAAAAAAAAATTTATATCAAACAGTTTCTTTTTTTTTTTTGTGACAATAAATGGTATCCATATGAAATAAAGAAGGGTCTCCTTAAAGGCAAAATTTTCAACTTTTAATTAGTTAGTTATTCTTTTTAATTATTTAAAACGCAGAGTTTGCAAAGGATTTATTGTCCCTTCTCTTAATCTATACTAAAAAAAACACAACATATACCTATAGAAACCTCCGTACAAACATGAAGCCTTTCTACAAACTAGAAAATATACATGAAAACTAGAGGTGTCCACGGGGTAGGGTGGGACCGGGGAATGATTTTCCCGTTTCCATTTTTGATTTTAAAATTCATCTTCTCCGCAAAATTCACCGTATTTTGTGAGAAATTTTTTAACTTTTTTTATATTTTATATTTTTTAATATTTTTAAGTAATAAATTTAAATAATTAAATTTTTTAAAGAATATCCATCAAGTTTCAATTACATAATTTTACGAACATATATATATTTTATGTAAAAAGTAAAGAAATAAATATAAAGAAAAATATGTTTAAAAAAAAGAAAATTCAGGACGGGAATTGGAGAATCTGAAATGAGAAATGCATTCTCCGTCCCCTATGCTATTTAGACAACAAAATGTTTTTTATCTCTGTTCCCCACCTAATCGAGAATTTCCTGTCCCGTTCGATCGGGTCCCCCGCCCCGTAGAAAAAATGAACATCCCTAATCAAAATTTATAATAAGAACGCCAATATGGCAATTGTTGACATTTTTTGTGTATATATTTTTTACGACTATTCTACGCGTATCAAAACTATGGAAAGTTACAATTTTACCATACTAGATACCTAATTTACATTTTATTACCAAAAAAAAAAAAAAAAATGTAGAGAGTAAATTTAAATCCACCCAAAATTACCCTATTTATATTGTTCTTGTCTTGACCGATATTTCACTTAAACAAACCAAACCCTTCTCAATAACCATGCCTCACTCAGCCCTTCTCACGGCGTTCTTGGCGGCGGCCCTACTCCTCACCGCCGCCGCTCTCTCCCCGGCACCGTCGCCAACTCCGCCGGCATCCCCTTCCCCGCCGTGGAGATGGACTCCCATCACTAAGCCTCCTACTCCACCGCCAACGCCATCTCAGACCAAGCCCAATACTCCACGGTCATGGTCTCCGACGCCGTCGCCGTCGTCCGCTCCAGTTCCTCCGCCATCGCCGCACCATGCACCAACTGCTCCACCAGTTTCCCCGCCGCCGCATAGCCCTTCTCCCTCTTCCACTCCGCCGTCAGCTCTTACAGCGTCTCCGTCGGGGTTCGCTGCTCCGCCGTCGGAAGCGCCAGCTCCGTCGAAAGTGAAGAGCGACGCTTTTAATAACAGAATTTCGTTCGTTGGATCGGTGGCTATTGGAGCCATGGCGGTTGCTTTGTTTTAGTTATTTAATTTATCATTTATATCATTGTTTTTCTTTGGACGTTTGGTTTCTATCAATGTTTTATCTGTTAAGAGTCAATTTATCAATGGTAGAGTGCACACTGTTCTTAGTTTTTTATACACAAAATATTGTCTATTTCAATTTATTCAAACGTTATGTTTTTTTTTTTCTTCACAAAAAATATTAAAAAATAAAATAAAATACAATTATAATTGTAGCTCAATACATATATATATAGACGAAATTCAAGATTAAAATTATGATTTTCTTCAAATTATAATAATTTAAAATAAATTTTAAAGCCAAAGCAAGCATATAATTCAGTTGTCAGTAAAGATGCATCTGCTTGAAATCAACATACTTTAATTTAGAGTAGTTCAAAATAAAATTCTCCATCTAGTTTTTAGATATTTGAATCATCTTCTCATTGATAGTTTGTTCATCCAAGATGAACATTAAATCTTCATATTTATAAAAATTAATGGCTATCGCTTTCTCAAAGTTCTAATCCCATTCAAATAAGTTTTATACTATGGTATGGTTACATAGTTAACACAATTTGAAGATATGTGATTCATATTTTATAAATTATCCTCTTAAAAACATATGATTGTGTCATGAAGAAAGAAAAAATAACTACATTCAAAATACATCAAAATTTAATAATTCAAAAAACGAACATAACTTGCTCAACACAAGCAAAACAAAATAGTTTTCGAAACCTCATAAGTAAAACGAAATTTACAAACCTTTAACAGAAATGTGAACTGAATTCACCAAAGAAAACAACAATTTGATCTCATAAACAATATCTCTGACATAAGAAAATATATCACCTATGTGCTCAAAACTATCATGAAAGACATGATTATCAAACAATGTCATTGGACTACAGGCTATCACAAACTCAGCCTTCAAAGTTCAACATTTTGGGTATTTGAGTCTCGTGTACTTTATAATCATAACAATAGATTACCAACTAGATTTCAAATCCATAAAGTTGTCAAATAAGATGAAAACAAAACATGTGATGAATCCTCTCCATACGATATATAAGCAGCATAAACAGAGTCAATATGTCAGACATAAGCAAACGATCGACAATCAAGACATTTAGTACATAAAAGACTCCCAAAGATAGAATCTTAAACATATCTCAATGCCCATGACGTTACATCACAAAATGTCATACCGTGAATTTTCATGTAACTATTGGTCAAACTTAGAAAATGCACAAAATCTAAATGACAGGATTTTATGGCACACACAATACTCCTAACAAGGCGTTACAATAAGAAACTATCACTACTAGAAACCTTAGTTTTAATGTCGGTCATATGCCGACATCTTTCACATTTGGTGTCGGACAAACGACCGTCATCAATACAGGTGACATTAAAGACATTTAGTGACGGGAAGAAACCGACACCAAAAGTCTTTGGTGTCATGCAAGATGACTGACACCAAAAGTCTCTGGTCTCGTTCATTGATGTTGGTTTGGAGCGACACCAATGTTATATAGTGTCGGTCTTGACCGACACAAAAAGCCTTTGGTGTCGCTCAAAAAGCATCACCAATTCTTTTTGGTGTTCGTCCTGACCAACACTAAAAGCCTTTGGGGTTGGTTTTTGCGCTCGACATTAAAAATATTATTTTTAATTTTAAAAAAACAGATTTTTATGGGTCACCACATGCATGCGGGTCACCATTTTCATTTAAACTTGCTTTTATTATAATATCTTTTATGGGTCACCATTTGTGACCAACATTTAAAGTCTCAAAACTTGTATAAAAAAAAGTTAAGTGATGATTTTTCTATTTCAAGGCAAATATAAAAATAAACAATGCCTTGAAAATGTCAAACTACCAAAATTCATCTTTACAAACACTTCAGCAGAACATTTTACCTAGTATTCACCTCTAAACTCATTTTTACGAACATAATATAACTTCTAACTTTTGTTAAATTAACTGAAATTTCGACAGCATAACGGCGTAACTTTTTAAGATTACCAAAAAATCTGTTAATCATGTAAATTCCAGAAATGATATATACAGAGACTCTAATCAAAATCTAATATATAAGAGACTTTGTCTCGCCGAAAGATTTGCAAAATAGATATATATAGAGAGACTACTTTAGTAAACAATACACAATATCCAACTTGAGTACAATGTTAGATATAAACAATATCCAACTTGAGTATAATGCAATACTTCTAACTTGAGTACAATGCTATATATAAACAATATTCAAAATGCTATACATGAACTAATCTTTGTTCGGTAATAAAAATTTACCTATGAAGTCTGCCCATTCAATTCGTACTCCATCCATATTTTCTTGACTGTATGGTTTCGTTGAGTTAAACTAAAGCATAAACAATATTTTCGAAATTAGTAAACAAAAAGTTTTAAAGAATATATAAACTAAAATTGTTAATGAAGTAAAACAAAAACTTACCAGTTTATTTATGGGGGTGCACGTGTTGGATATCATCTTTCGCATGAACAGTTGGACATAATATTTACACATTATTGATCCTAATTGATGAGGGCACTAGTGACCAAAATTTTATCATTAATATAATAATTCTACCTGACAAGAATCAAAGAAATCTATGATTTATTTACGTACCTTCACTAATTTCCATGCTAATTTTGTGGGTCTGAACTCATTCTTAGATTGTCACAATCGATAAGAACTTTAGAACAAAAGTGAAAACATTAGGATAATAAGCTAATTGAAACAAAAAATTTAAGTATTCACGATATGAGCTAAACTCTCATCGGTCGCCTTTTGACCGAGTGAGTTCATAATATAAATAGTCTCATCTTCAAGAATTAGGACTACTAAAATCCAATGGTGCCTAAAATGACATAACGAAGAAATAGGACTATTAAACAGTACCATCTTCATAGATTACACGCTATGAAGTTTAAAATTAAAAAATGTATAATCGGTATTAAAAGGAAAGAAGACACGTTGACGGACATCCGTAATTATGTCAAAACGATCAGCATGATTCATCGTTTGCGCTTCTTGATTTTGTTTTCTCAAAATCGATGCAAAACTACTACCATCCACTAGTAAGTAGTTATCGAGAATCTGTTGATCGTAAGTAGCCCAAATGTAGCTGAAATAGATTTAGGAAACGTTAGTAATAAACCAATGTAACAAAGTTGAATAAATGAAAAGGATATAGTACTTAAGCAATGCAATAAACAATGCGAGTGTAGCCAATTTCTTCCATCTTACAATACTACAAAATGTCTTCTCTAGCAAGGAAGTAGTTGTTGTGAATTCCAAACATATTCTCGGTAAGATCAACTTGCAGCATGTCATTATCAATCATACTATGTTTAGCAAAGTGATAAATCAACTTGAATGTGGTTGGAAGTGTCATGCCTGATTGATGAGATTGTGTATCTGAGATAACCTTCTAACCTTTGTTTGGAAGTGATGACTATGACAATAAATTTAATCTATTATTAGTAAACTAATAATGTGGTACATACTATAAAGAGGAAATATAAAATTAAAAACCTCTTTTGAAACGTTTGTTGTCTTAATGACCTGTGCACGCGACCATGGCACAAAAGTGTTGACGCCTTGTCGAAGGTATTGAAGTTTGTCGTTTAGAGGAATTGAAAGGTCCAAGTCCTTGTTATTTATAATTATAAAATCCACTAGGACGCACACGTTGTACTTTTCTAGTGGAAGACTATTAATCTTAACCAGTGCGCCGCTTGATTCATACATTGTGCCAATTGCAACAACGTTGTCAACATTTTCAATGGCAAGTTGACATGCCACACCCTTCAACGAAACACATAGTTAGAGTAATACCGATATTAATTTGATAATATAAGAAATGAAATGAAATTAATAATATGCAACTTA
>JBBMEG010070465.1:0-13196 GCA_037832605.1 Cyclanthera cordifolia | reverse complement strand
TCATTCTAAATAATTATATTAAAATGGTCATATTCTTATTTCTAAGAATATCTTTTCCAAGATAATATTCTTATTTATTGAAAAAATCACTTCTAATTTTTAGGAAAATATTTATCCTTTTGAGATTTCCAATAACCTAACCTTTCCATAAAAACTCCCTGCCAAAACTACACCATCCCTTTCACCCTACTTTGGCCGAAAATTGCCTCTCACTGGACTAGGATTTTCGATTTTCTCAAAGTGTGTGGGGAGACTTGTTTTTTGTTTTGGACTTTTGGAAAGCATCTGTCACGCCTTACTTTTTCGGTACGTACTTTCCTTTTTTCGTAAGGGAAATTTAAAGAGATAAAGTTCATGCTGTGGCGTAGATTCATGCAGAAAGTTTAGTTTTGATAGAGTGCAAAAATTTGGTGGTTGTGTTTCTTTGGCTCAATGTTCATACTATGGACAGTGAAATGAATGAGTAGTGGTGGGTGTTTTTTCTGAAGAGAAGAATTTTAAATGTATAGAGAAAACTGACAAAAATAGGATATGCAGCCTTATTGTGAGGCCAAGAGGCACAAATCATATAGTTCTCTTAGAGGCTACTGATCATACAATTTGGAATTATTACCCAAAATAGCTAAGTCTTTATAATGAAAGTGTATCATCTAGGGGATTAGTTAGTTAATCCCGAGGCTAATGAGAAATTAGTGGTTTAAACAAAAGGTATATGCCTCTTATTGGTTCGAGAGGACAATAGTTTATAGCTGGACTATAAAAAACTTGTTCATCAGAGAAATTAGTGGTTAAAGATGTAATTACTGGGTAGAATGGTTATCATGCCCTAGTTGTGAAAAGCTGGCTCATACTTATTGACATACTGTTTTATTAGACATATTTTCGAAAATTTCACCCTTAGGCACTTTTTTCGATTTTTGCCCGTTATACGTGTATGTCCGAATTTTAGGATTATTTAGGCACTTTTTTCAAAGACTCGCCCTTTTAGAGTACTTTTTCCGAATTTGTAGGCTACGTAGGCACTTTTTATAAAGTCTTGCCCGTTTAACTTACTGTGGAGATTTTTAGGTTTTTTAGGCACTTTAATAAAAAGTCTCGCCTTTTTCACCTTTTTGGGACCTTTAGGTTACTTAGGCACTTTTTGAAAAAATCTTACAATTTTTCACCCTTTTTAGAACCTTTAGGTTACTTGGGCACTTTTTGAAAAAGTTTCACCATTTTTCACCCTTTTTAGGACCTTTAGGTTACTTAGGCACTTTTTGAAAAAGTTTCGCCTTTTTCATCCTTTTTGAATTTCGTAGGGTACTTCTTACTTTGAGAGTCATGGATCCTTCGTCTGACTACGAGACCCAATCCCTTCACCTTCGGGTTTCCTCCTCACTTAAGAGGACTCGGCGAAGAACTTTGGTGGTGGGGTCAGGGTCTCAAATGACAGCATCCATTTTGACCCAGGAGGATTTGGACCGCCTTAGGACCCAATTTCTTATCCCGGTCGAAATCACTCTCCGGCTTCCTCTAGCATATGAGACGTACGCCCATCCTCTTACCGGCGAGGTGGCCCTCTACACCACTATGTTCGACCGAGGAGTTCGGTTTCCCCTCATACCGCCTCTTCAGGAGTTCTTAGGTATGGCAGGGCTGGCCCCAGCACAACTGGCTCCCAATGCCTGGAATGTCTTCTTCGCTGTTCACAGCCTTTGGGTGCACACTGGCTTCGAAGGTCCCTTTAGCGCCCGAGACCTTCTTTCGCTTTACCGTTTCTACCAGTATCCCGACGTCACCGTGGGCTGCTACCTGACCCCCAGAAGTAAGTTTTCTCCTTTAGTGGGGTGCCCCAACTTTCAGAAGGGGTGGAAGGAGCAATAGTTCTTTGCTGGAGGAGCTTGGGCGGCTCCAGGCGCCGATGCCTCGCTGGCAACTCCTACTGTCTTCGGGACATATGGTATGCTTGCTTTCGCCTTGGCTTTATCTATCTTTTCGCATCGTACTAACTTTTTGTTTACAGTGCACAGGAAACTTAATCCCCGTTCTCGGGTAATGAAGTTTTATGAAACTGTTATGTCTTACCCCGAGGAGGCTACCCGCAGTGCATTCTATTTTCCGCTTCTTTAAGATTTAATTTTATGAATGTAATCGTTTATAGGAAGAGTATCCACCGATCTAATGAAAAAAATTGAGCCCCAAAGCTCGTGAATCTGAGCGACAAAATCACAAAGGTGAAACGTAATGAGCAAAATTTCTTGCTCTGGAAATTACAAGTCTATATGACATTACAAGGACACAATCTCTTGCAGTATATTGATGGGGCAAGTACAATACCTTAAAAGTACACGAGAATGAATGAAAATGTTGGTTCAGCCATTGAATCTGTGCAGTCTACTATTGAAGATCATAATCCTGCGTATGAACTTTGGCTTCGTCAAGATAATTTAATGGTTATCTGGTTACTTAGATCGATGGCCAATTCATTACTTTTGGAAATGTTGGATTGCACGACTGCAAAAGAGGTTCAACCTAAACTAAATGATTGATTTAATTATCAAAATTTGGCATGCATAATGGATTTGAAATCAAGATTAGTGTCTTTGAAGAAAATAAGTCTGAAAATAGACTTTAGTAGCGATCTCGCACTAGTAGAATTCGGAGTTTTAGTGTCGGCATATGTCGACATCTTTCATATTTGGTGTCGGACAAACAACCGCAATCAATACAGGTGACATTAAAGACATTTAGTGACAGGTACATTTTGTAAGGACCCGACCCAAACCGGGGTCTCCTTAGACTACTCAACATGCAGTTTAAAATAATCTTTAAAGAACAGAAATCTAGTAATAAAGGCTAAATTTATTACCAATAAGATAGTCCAAAATATGTAAAACAGGTATCCAATTATTAAAAACCCAAGTAAGAAAATCAGTAAAACATAATGTCTTGCACAGAAACCAAGTCATAATAAAAGCATTAAAACGAGCACACAGTAAGAAAAGAATGTTCTAGATAGCACCACACAATCTGAGTTGATGGTATTTCCAGCCTCTCCTATCAGCCATCCTGGTAGAGTCCATGCGTACCTGTAGAACCCACAGAAAACAGGGGGGGTGAGTTATAAAACTCAGTAAGAATCCCCAAGCGGGATTAACATAATTAAGACAATAAACACATAAAAATAGGGAACAGAGAGCGAATGTGTAACAACACACAGGGGTCTCGTAGGACCTAAGCAAGGTCGGGTGCTTACAGGTTGGTGACGGTGACTCTGGGGCTATCCCGAAGGAACATGCCACTCCCGGGCCTTACAAAGAGAATCGTTCACATCCAGTGCTACCCTGATAGGGAATGACACTCCCGAGCCTTCTAATAGTCGCTTACTCATGGTTTACCAAAACATAAGCTTAACGATCTTGTAACGTGCATATAACAGTAGTAATAGTAAATTCACAGTTGCATGAATAATTGAAAAGTAAGGAACTTAACATGTTCCAAAACTTATCTAAGTTATTCTACACACACAACCAATTAATTATAGCGCTCGTAAGCTACTAATAAAAGCCCTTTACCTTAGCCGAAGAATCACTACTACCTTTAAGGTGTTCGAACCACGTGTCCAATGGCCGTTTTCCAAGATGAACTAGTCAAACAGGGTTAAACAGTAAGATTTCAGCCTTAAAACCATAAAAAATGGACTCGGAACGTTGAAAATACTCAAAATACCCTACCTAAGAATTTTTCGGCGAGTTGGCGGTGGCGCATGATCAGAACAATCACTAGCGGCGGCGGCGCGTAAAGGTCACACGTAGGGAAGGCGTACGTGGCGCTATCATATTCGCTACCTCAGGCTCGGGCGATAAGAAAATAGGCTCGAACACGCAGGCCAATCCAGAGCTGGAGGCATCTAACGGTGGAGGCAGTTGTCGGCACACGTGGGGGATAACTCACTGGCGGCGCTGACGGTGACAGGGCTGTCGCGAGCGTTGATTGGTTGACTCCGCTTCTCTCAGTTTGCGATTGGTCGAAGCGGTGGCTGCTTTCTTCCCGAGGCGGCAAGCTTGTCGGTGGCGCTGACACTGTCTGGGCAAAAAAATAGCGGTAATGATTGCTGTTAGCAGCTGTCGGTGCAGGAAATTTGTGCTAATGATTGAAGTTTGACGATGTCCGCGGCGGCTGTGGGTGTCAGAATTTTTCAAGAAAAAGAGGGAAAGATGTTGTCGGTGCTGATTTTGAGAAAGCCAATGAAAACCTAATGAGTTATTGATTTTTGGCAGTATTTATAAGGACAAAAGAGCTGGCAAAATTACCAAAATGCTTGTAGGGCTAAAATGACCATTTTACCCCTAGTTTTCAAATTCCGATTTCATACCTTCCGAGATATAACTCTAATAAATAGAATCAACCAAAATTAAATTTTAAAATCACTCCCAGGATTCCCGATAAACCCAAAATTATAAAAACTAACCTTGCAAAACAAGGAGCGAACAGTCGGGCCGTTACAATATTCCCTCCTTAGGAAACTTTCATCATCGAAAGTGAACTAAAGTAAGATTAACTCTGGGTAGTGGGCCCGTATGCTGTCTTCTCTCTCCCAGGTGGCCTCTTTCACTGCTTGGTTTCTCCAGAGGACCTTGACCAAACTGATCTCTTGATTCCGCAAAACTTTTCTGTCTCTATCCAGAATCTGAACCGGCTTCTCTTTGAAGCTCAAATCTTCATTAATCTGCAATGGCTCGTGAGCAATGATATGATCAGGGTCGTGAACATACTGTTTGAGCATGGAGACATGAAAAACATCGTGCATTGTTTGTTTTATTAGTTTTAATATTATTTTTGTAAATATAATAAGGAAAAATATATCTTATTATATTATTTTTTTTAATATTTATTAGTTTCCTTTCTTAGGTAGGAATGTCAATGTTACTATTTAAGTAACCTGTTTTGTATCATTATTATTTGTAAGAAATAAAATAAATATTTTTCTCCATATTCTTTTTTACATGGTATCAGTGCCAAAACAAACCTTAACCAATGAAACCCTTACCAAAAACTTTTTTTTTTTTGCGTCTTCCAGCTTCGTGCATTGCGCTTCTCGTTGGCTTTTGTGACGAAAAATTTTCCAGCATCGCTTCTTTAGGGTTCGGCTCGACCAGCGTTGCGTCTTTAGCGTTCGTCTTCGTCACTGGCGTCGCGTCTTTAGGAGCTCGATTTCGATTTCGTGACCTACGTCTACTAGCTATTTCAGCCGCAATTTATGCGTCTACTTGGGACTTCGGCTGCGGTTTTATGCGCGACTTCGCACGATGACATTTTTTGTGTGCTATTTCGGGATTGTGTCTTCTCCCCTACAGCTTCGGATTTCGGTTCTGTGACTTCGTCTTCGTTGTCTCCCATCTTACACCTTTGGGTTTTCGCCCGGCTTCAGCGATGTCTGCTTGTTGATTCGGTTACTGCTTGCTGGTTGATGATTTTCCAGCTCACAACTTCCAAATAAATATGTCAGAGGCTAAAGAAGTGATTGCGAGGCTACCCAATAATAGTCCTACTATTCAAATAACGACCATCTAATTAAATGGCGACAACTTCCTTCAGTGGTCAAAGAGTGTCAGAATGTTCATCCGTGGCCAAGGCAAGATAGGATACCTGACAGGAGATAAGAAAGTGCCTTAGAAAGATGACCTGGCGTTTCCTGTTTTGGATTCTGAAAATTCCATGGTCATGACTTGGTTGGTAAACTCTATGACCGAAGAAATAGGCACCAATTATATGTGCTATGCTACTGCTAAAGAATTATGGGATAGTGTTACTGAGATGTATTCCGACCTGGAAAGTCAGTCGCAGGTTTTTGAATGAAATCTCAAACTAGGAGACGTGAAGCAGGGAGGTAATTCTGTAACCCAATATTTTCATTCTTTAAAGAGAATTTGGCAGCACCTTGACTTATTTGATAATTATGAATGGAAATTGATTGAGGACCAGAACATTATAAAAAACTTGTTGAAAACGGTCGTATTTACAAATTCCTAGCTGGTGTCAATGGAGAATTTGATGAAGTACGAGGTAGAATTCTTGGTAAGACTAATCTTCCTACGATTAGTGAATCTTTCTCAAAAGTTTGTAGGGAAGAGAGTCGCATGTATGTCATGATTAGAAGAAAGTCGGTGGATATAGTGGAAATTCTCATTTTTTGGCTTCTTTTTCTTCACAATCTCTTCGAGTTATGCCTTTTATCCACAACTTGTTGTCCCTTTTAGCTACTTCTACCTTAACTTCATGAAAAGCTGGTCCCTTACACTTAGTTTCTTCACATCAATTTGTTTCTCCAACTTGACCATTATCAAGTATTCAACATTTTTCTTCTATTGTATCATTACCTCGTGATATAACTAAAATTGGAGAAAAATGAATGTATGTAAATCAAAAATGGAGTGTTTAAACTAAAATTCTTTCTTCCCGACTATGTAAATCAAGAACAAAAAAATGTGAATGTATAAGCCATGAAGTATAAATATTGGACAAAATTTATAGCTTAGGAGTACGTGTGAACTATTAATGAAGAACATCACTTGGTCTCTTGTCTCACCACCCTTAAAAAAGAGTATTATTGACTGCAAGTAAGTATTTCGCATGAAGAGAAACTCAGATGGCCAAAGTCAAAATACAAAGAAAGGTGATAACTCTTCATAAGAGAGTTATTTTGACAAACATCTTAATGGAAACTTAAGCATTTTTGTATACAACGTCAATTATTTAGGCTTAGATTTACATTATGTAGGAAAGATCTGTAGAAATGTGAAGCGATCGAGTTAGAGTAAGGTTTACCTAAATATTTAGTAAACTACCAGATTTTTAGGCTTAAATGATTCAAATAACAAATAGCTGAAAAAGTGAATGCATAGTGCACTAATCTATTGTTATTGTGCAAGAATTTTGATAGTTGTATGCTTTTTAGCTATACATGGAGGCAAAGTGAATATGCAAAGAGTCGATATTTCTATAGAATCGAATCTAAACAAGAAGCAAGAATTACGAAATTTGCTGCCCTTGACTCACTGATTTTGATTCTTCCGGACTTGATCACGGGAAACTTAACCTAGTTTTTCCTATAAATATTGCAGATAAAAAAGATCTATGGGGCAACTCTTAGCACCTAAAAAACTTTTTAAGCGTGGGCAATTTCAAGCACCATTCTGGTATTCTAAGGTAGTTCTATCTTGGTTCTGAGAGTTCTTCATGCTGAGTTTGCCATGTTAGAGATGAAGGCTAGGGATTAAGTCCTTGAGCAACAGTAAAAGCTTTGATCTAGATCCTTCGCTTTAGTTCAGCTTTATTATTTTAGTTTTTAGCTTACTTGTTTATGAGTAGTTGTCCTTTTAATTTACTATTGTATTAGGACTGCATTATGTATATGTTCTTGAATTCTAGTTTGTTTTAGTTAAATAAAATATTTTGCATGATTACTAGGTTTGTTCTTGATAACCATGACTTATGCCGAATGAAGTGAGTAACAATAAATGAGAAGATATATTGAGATTAGTATTAAGATAAGAAGAGAAAGATGCAACATTATTTAAGATGGTTGGATAGATTTTGCTTTGGTTGATCGATGACCAACCAAAAGCACTCGTAAACTCGCTTCGAGAGAAGGAGATATTAGTGAACCACTACTCTTAACCATTAGGATAACTTAAGAACTCTTAGTTTTTAAAAAGATGTTAGACATAATCATACCATTAATGCACGAATCTTTTAATCGATTTAATGAAGTTGTTTCGAGAAAAAAGCTTTAGATATAATTTAAGTGTTTATCCTTCTTACCATGATGTATCTTGCGCGATGCTAATCGCTTTTCTAAGCAATCTTAGGGTTTTCACTAACAACCTAACATTGACTATACTTACACCTTTAGTCTTGTGGTCAAACCAATAATAATTGGTTTATTGTTTACTCCCGCTCTTGCTCATGGTTGGCCACTGAGATAAATAAATATTAACATCTTTTTTAAATGTTGTTCTCAATTGAGTAGGTATATATGATACAACCCCTAAGAATGGTCTCTTCTGCACATCCTTCTATGGTCTGTAAACTTACTAATGCATCGTAAAGGCTAAAACAAGTTCCAAGAGCCTAGTTTGAGCAACTAGTTTCCTTTTTTTTCACTTTTGCTGTCAAATTGAAGAGCTGATACATCCCTATTTTTTGTTATAAAATGGACATCACCGTTACATTCTAGTTTATGTTGATGATATGTTCATAATTGACAGTTCTATTGATGCCATTTATGACTTAATAGCCATGCTCTATAAGAATTTCTCTTTAAAAAAGACCTAGGAATTCTCAGTTTCTTCCTAGACGATGAAGTTAGTGCCACACAAAATGGTGGGATGTTTATATCTTAGACTAAGTATATGACAGAGTTACTTGCAAAGACTAACATGAGTCAAGCTAAAGGCATCATCACTCCTACGATTAGTGTATCTGTTGTATTTGCATATCAAGATGAAAACTTTTTGAACTTAAAGTTGTATCGAAGCACATTTAGAGGACTACAGTCCACCATCACTTAACCAAAAATAATGTAGTGTCAACAACGTATAACAATTCTTTCATGCTCCAACTTTTGATCTGCACTCATTTGGATAATGGCCCCGCTTGTGGCAATTATAACATTCAATATCACATTTATTATACATACCTCTATGTTCTCTTTGTTACCAACTAGTGCTGTTCTCCTCAGCACCTTCATGATTCTGGTCACCACGACCTTTGTTGGAATAGGTGTCATCACGTCTACGTCCTCTGCTTCGTGAACTACTATACTTGTGATAGGAGCTACCAATTGAGGCTTGTGCCTGTTCAATTGGTTTTTCAATTTTGCTGTCATTCATCCGTTGCTCGTGCGCTCGCAGGGAACCAGATAGTAACCTTACTGTAATTTTAGACAAGTCATTGACCTATTCAATAGCAGCAACAACATGTTCAAATCTAGGAGTTAAAGATCTCAAAATCTTTTCCACCTTTGTTTCCTCTAGATGTGTTTCACCATTGTTCTTCATTTGGTTTGCCAAGGCCAAAATTCTGTTGATGTAGTCATCAACAGTTTCTGTGTTCTCCATCTGCAACAACTCATATTGGCGTCTTAGAGTTTGAAGACGCACCCTTTTGATCTTTTCATCACCTTTATAAGAGGTTGACAAAATTGTCCAGGACTCACTTGAGGTCGTTGCTTCTTCGATCTGCTCGAATGTCTCATCATTTATCCCTTGGTGGATGAAATACAACGCCTTCTTGTCTTTCTTCTTTTGTTCGCGATGCGCTACTCGTTGGGCATCAATTGCATTTTCAGCTAATTCAGAAACTCCATTTTCCACAATATCCCATAATTCATGGTATCAAACAGAACTTTCATCAGACCACCGGTTATAATTCTTTCCATCAAGAATTAGAACGGATAATTGGCTAGAATTATTCATGATAACAGACCATTTAGGTAATTGGGAGGGAAATAATGCAAAGAAATTTAATGTTCAATCAACTCTATTTCTCTCTGTCTGTTTATTCTTCATTCCAGCCATATTTAAAGCGAAATTACATCAATAAAAATAGTGCTAATCCACTATGACCACTAAACATCCCACTACTCTAAAAATTACGCTGGCCTTAAATGTATCACTATTACACGATCTCTCACGTTTAAATAAAATACTAATAGTAAAAAAATCAGAATTAATAAATAATAAAAATTATTTCAACAAACAAGACAAGATTTTGTTAAAGGTCTCGAGACAAATCATATATGCAAAAAATCTAAATCATAATCTCTATTAGAGTGCAGGGGATGCAATGTGTAACCTTGAGGGATGTGATATCCATTTTGCCTTGAAATTCTAAAATGAAGAGATGCGGCATATAGCCCATAATTAACTATCTCAAGCCTTTTCAAATTACATTCTCCAATAATTTAACTTGTTGCTCAGCATTAGTTTGAAGAAAACAAAATATTTTGAAAATTTAGAAACCAAATAAGAACAAATTTAAAAGATTATTAGAAATAAAATTAAAATTTTAAGCCAACACTTCAATAATAGCAATAGTAATAAATCTTATGAAAGTATTACCATAAATTCGCTCGTTATTGATTGAACAAACTCATGCATCCAAACAAGAGGTTTATAATTTGCAGATCAACGATTAACCAAATTACCAGAAATTTTTTGTGCTATTACCCCTTTGAGAAAAGACATAAAATCTAGGATAAAGAACTGGAAAAGCTTGTGTCGCTGCCAATCCAGAGATTAAAGAAAGAAGAGGAAGGCGAGAAGAGCCATACCTACTATAATTGAACAATCAAATGTTATCGAATGCCTTTATATCTTCATTAAGATTTTGTTGAGTAAATTAAAACAAATTTGTTATATTAACAATTTAACATCATTGTCAAGATGTGTCACATCACCTATACAATTATTATCACAAGACTTTACTACTCAAACTGCGTTATATACCCATCACCAATACATAGCAGGATTCATTATGACAGAACTTTTGCTCATGGAGCTATATTTTTTATAAGATATTACAATCCAAAACAAAATGAGAATAATGTATTGGCGTAGAACATACCTGATTTTACTAGACCATGTTTGGTTAGATGAGAAAAGAAAGAAAAGTGAGAGAATGAAAAACATAAATTACGAAGAAAAGATAAAGGCTGGTTAACTAAACAATGGGAATGAATTTAACTCCAATCCGTTTAGTTTCATTATTTTTAATAAATTTAACTTTATTTCAGCCATATGTTCATGTGTTTGAATGTCACGAATATTATTGTTCTGCTTTTGCTATATTTGAATTAATTTGGATTATATTTGGTTTTTTTTTCTAAAATACTGATATTCATGAAATTTCCTTTTCTTTAATTATAGTTTATTAAATATATTTTAATTTTTAATTATATTAGAAAATATAAAATTATTTCACTGAAAGTGTAAAAACCTATTAGATAATGGAGTTTAGAGGTTCAATAATTTAGAAGCATGATGTTAAACTTTTAGAAAGATAACATTTTAATATATTTATAAAATTTAAATTTCAGCCCATAATAATCATTGTTTGTGGTTCTTTAGTAACCCGAACATTATGAATTTAATTCGTTCTCTAATAGTTAATTTTTTATCAATTTTATATAGCCCTCAAATGTTGAATCCAAGATTCGCAGCCTACTATTCAAACCAAAATAGGTGTACGACTCACATTGTATGCAGAATTTAAAATTCAAATGCATGAAAATCAGTTATGAAATAGATTTTAACCGATGAATTAATGCACTTATTAAAAATAGTTACTCAATGGGATTTCAAAAACATATAATATACTCAGAAAGTTATAATCTTTAAAAAGTAGAATTTAAAACATGCTAGGACTTTTCCTAGACTCTAGTGCAATGTTCTTCATAGTCAACGCAATAGCCTAGTTTAAGTACGTGAAAAAAATCCACAATAGAAAGGATGAGTCGCGAAACTCAGTAAGGGTCTCCAACTCGAGGTTTAACATGTATACACTCAAAAGATCATATCACATAATACAATATAAGCTAAAAACCAATAATCAACATCATCAAGGGGGAACACTGACCCAAATCTCTTAGTGTGGCAAGTCATGGATTGTCAACACCATGTAGAGAGATCAATGACCTATATCAAAGATAGAAAATATCTCTCATTGGGTCTCTGGACTTTGGGTTAATCTGAGTAATCTATGTTAGTGTGAGAGCCTCTCGGCGAGCTGAGTGTAACTGTTATGCTCGTCCAGTGCGTGTGGCACGTGGCCGCATGCACCATTAGACCCCTTTTTACTATGCTTTCTTAGTTTAGAACTTACTTTTCATGTAATTGTAATTTCCTTTTTGTTTTGGAGTAGTATGACTCCTCGCCATTTTGATATGCAAGCCTGCCACATCAAAAATGGCCCAAAATGTACTATAGGGGTATTGACTCTTGAAGCTTCCCTCCTACTAAGCAATCATATGATAAATACAAGCTTGTTGTTGTCCCTATTGTATTTGTCATATACTCTTTCAAACAAAATGTCTTTCAAATCATTCTTTCTCCCTTTTTCGAAAACCTTTTCACGAGACTTGTGAGGGAGGTTGCCTCGGTTGTGCCACCCGCTTTGCGTTTTCGTTTGGTGACATGCTCGCCGGATTAGAGGAGTACCATCCGAACACATCGCAAGTCTCCTAAACAAGGCAGACCGTGATAAGTGGTATCAGAGCCAAGTTAGGCTCCTCGGAATCAGATAGTTGCAATTATGTAGGGGACAAAACAGATGGGAAAGTCGCATTTCGACCGATTAGTTGAAATTGAAGAATAATTGCTTTTCTTGAGGGAGACACCTGATACGTTGCACTTCCTCGAAGAACGATTGGGAGAAATTACCGAAAAAATGACAGAAATTGAGGCACTAAATGCCCGAGTGGACGAAATGCCGATCCACGAACTGACCATAAGAGTTGAAAATTTAGAAGACAAAGCTATTCAAGCTAGAAGATTCGAACGCGGAGATAGCTCCAGTGGCTCTGTCGCCCAGATGGAAGAGCGTGTCGAAGAGCTAGATAATTGTCAATAGACCATGACAAAGTTGTTCGGCGAGTTTGTCGAAAACTTTGAGAGAACAGTAAACTCTATCAAAGTTGAGATGGCGGAGATAAAAATCAAGGTGAACTTGACCATGAGGGCCTTAGATCAACAAACCCCTGGTCAAGCTCAAATCGGGTTCAAAAAACTGAAAGTCCTGGAGCCCAAACCTTTCAAAGGGAACCGCGACGCGAAGGAGCTTGAGAACTTCATATTTGATATCGAACAGTACTTCAAAGCCACAGGCAAGAATCAAGAGGAGTTAAAAGTTACCCTAGCCTCAATGCATCTTACTGATGATGCAAAACTGTGGTGGCGATCGAAAGTAAATGACGTCAATAATGGGCTGTGCAAGATAGAATCGTGGGAAGACCTCAAGAAAGAACTGAGAGCTCTTTTCTTCCCTGAAAATGTTGAAATCATAGCAAGACGGAAGTTGCGCGAGCTGAAACACACTGGAGTTATCAGAGATTATGTTAAACAATTTTCCGATGTGATGCTCGATATCAGAGACATGTCCGAGAAAGACAAAGTTTTTTGTTTTGTCGAAGGGCTACAACCTTGGGCCAGAAC
>JBBMEG010070444.1:0-13209 GCA_037832605.1 Cyclanthera cordifolia | reverse complement strand
TTATTGTTTTTCCTTTTAATTTCTCAATTATTTTCTGCTTATTCCTGCGGTTATTAGGGAAGGGTTTTTCCCAACAACTCACATAGAGGAATAACGGTTGAAAATTTTCACATTGTTGAGATGAGGAGTCTTCTTGTTATTCGTCCATCGTTAATGGAACAATGTTATGTAGTATGATATTAAAAATCATTAAATTTGTTATGAGAGTTTTTTGAAGGTTTGATAAGTCCCAAATGGGGGGCAACCAAATCTAGAATAGTTAAGATGCGTTCAGAAAGAGCCCAATTAGTAGGCTCAAAAGTATATGAGAGAAGCCTTAGGAGGCCCCGGGGGGTGAATTGGCCCAAGCCTACATGGGCCAAGAGGTGGCGTGGGTCTCTCTCAAGGGACTATTCTCCTTAGTCTTCGTCCTTTTTGGGCCTCAGTGGGTTCCCATTTAACTCTAGGCTCAGTACCAAGGTGCTACATACTCTGTTTGGTGTGACCCTTACCCACTTGGTCACCAGATTCATGTGCATCTGTGAGACCCACAAGCCCGAGATCTCTTAAGGAGTTCCAATTGGGAGAATTCAGGGGAGGATGATCAGGGGGAGATCCATATGAAATAAGTTCCAAGTTACTCCTAAACACATTACTAAACCCTAATTCTCATATGACTTATGCATCGAAGATCACGTGGCTGATCACAACACACCTGTACTGTCTAGTACTGTTTATTGTTTTGCAGGTACTCGATCTCGATATAAATTCACACAGATTGATCCAGATGCCAGATTTTGACATCAACAAAACTCTTGTTGTATTGAGATCCAATCCAAAACATAATATTTAGTTAAGAAATTCTCCTCAAGTCTTCACCAATTAGTTTTATAATTGAATCTCATACTAATCAATAACAATGTAAAAGAAGAATAGAGAGAAATATGATATCAAAAGACCGATTGCATTTTCAATTCAATGTTCCTCGATAAGTAAAAATGATAGATTCTTTTGGATTTAATCCCTTAAAAAATACCATGAATAAGAAAATAGACTTAAATTTGATAGTGAATAAAAATATAGACTTAATTAAAAAAACATGAATTGATAATCCAATTCCAAACTTCATTGTTAAGCCATACACCTTCTATTATATATATATATATATTGAGAAAATGAGAAATGGAAATACACTTCAATGAATCAAATGACGTTTTTATTTATGAATATAGTATGCCTTTAAAAATCTTATCACAAATAAACTTTAATAAAATAAAAAGCTTGATGTAAACTAACTTAATATTATTATGTAACCCCATAAACAATTTTGTTACATAATTAATTCAGATTGATTAGTTATAATACAAAGTGCAAAGCCAACGCAACCCTACTTATAAAAGCATCGGAACAAAAAGCATACACAATTGTATTATATATTACTTTCTCTTTGGTCCCTGATTTCTTTTGAACTGTTGTTTTTGACCCAACTTCGAAGGAAGTTTCAATTGTGCCCCAACTCCAAGAGAGTCAAAATTTTGGTGTGAAATAAAAATAAATAAAAAGCTACGATAAAAATCGGCTCGTCGCGTTGTTGATTAAATATTCACATTTGTTGAATTAAAAAAAAAGAAAAGAAAATAAAATTTCACAAGAACAAAAGTCCAATTTGGGGACAATTTCGTCATTTCATGAGAAGGGAGTAGGTGCGTGGGACCACGCGTCGTCGTACCATTGCCCAGTCCTAAAGATAGTCCATGGGTATTTTCGTTATTTAACACGACTTTGTCAATAAGGCCTCGTGTTCAGTATCTCCATTTTTGAAAATTAAAATTAATCATATGTGTGACAAAAATCATATGAGTTTTGTTCATTTACGATAGATAATCTTAAAGAAATCTACATAATCTATATTAGAACAAAACTATATTCATTTGTCAAAACAACAATTACACTTTGACAAAAGAAACAAATATTATCAAAAATAAAATAAAATAGTAACTGCTCACAAAATAATCATGAATATAAATAAATTATATAGTATTTATATTTATAGTGGTTGATATGTTTTAATACTATATTATAAAAATCCATTAATAACGAGTATATATATCGTAAATAGTCACTAATATCATTATTATAAAAAAAGAAAAAGATATATAACGATATTTATTAATATAATGAATATATATTAATCAATTTTTTTTTAAATTAGTTTTTTTTTTTTCTTAAGTTAAATTCAATGCGATTTAAATTGGTTGTGCTTGTAAGATTAAAAAAGCGCACTCAAAGAATATCGAAAATTGCATTATTAATTAGTTTGAGTTAGGTTTTTATAGGACTTATTATTAGAATAGAAGGGTTTTTTATGCAATAACTAGCCAAAATCTAACGTTTTATATTGGCGGTAAAAAATTTTGCAGCATTTATTTAACATCAATTATCAATACTATAAGAGAGGCATAAAAATGATAAGTGATTCTGGCGTAAGGCCTATATCCATGTCCTCTAAGTTTTTGGTTTAGACCAGAAAATATTATTAGAGGAATATTTTCAACAACAAATGAACAAACAATCAACAATGAACTATGAAATTAAACTAATCCTAAAGTGAACAATAGAATAAATTAGATTGAGGATAGACATTACAACATATTTTACACTGATTTCTTCGAGAGCCTCACCAAGAATTAGCCTTCAAGATCAACTCTTTAATCTACAAGAGCATGACCAAGAATTGGCCTTCAATAACTTTTTAATCTACCAGAAATCACTCTAAGAAAGAGATCAACAAACTCACACGTCAATGACTCAACTACGACAATGCATCACAAAATCCAAGCACTTGGATAAGCGGCTGTTTTTTTAAGCGAATCTTCCACACTTTCTCTTTCTTGTGCATTTACCAAAACCTCAATTGAAAGTTCACTCTATTTAATTTCTCAAATTATAAATCACCAAAAACTGATCAATGAACCAATGTCATATTTATAAAATTTAAACAAGGGGTTCACATGAATTTAATAAACATTGATACACTTAATTAAATCTCTAATTAGTTATAAAATTAATTACAACTAATCCATTAATTAGTTGATGTTTCTTTTAATTAATCTTGACCTAAAAAATGTATTTAATTAACTTAAATACATTTTAATTCAATTAAACAAATTAAAATTTATTTAAGTCGTTATATTTATAGTTTACGTCAAACAAAATTATAACGTTTGATATATTAGTGAATTGTTTACTACTTAGGGATAAGCTTCAAAAATGGGTATTTGTCAATTTGATGGCTTTTAGCTTTATCTTAATTTGTCATGATTGCAAATAGTTCAATTATTATTTATTTATGAGTGGAGGGAACTTTTCAATTGCAATTTGCTTTCACTTCATTGCATTGGGTTGTGGAAAGCAACCGAGGTAGAATATGAAATATTTGTCTAAGAATCAATATTAAAGAAGTTGTAAATTTTTTTTTTTGAAGATTTGTGTTTAGAAGCGAAGTTGTTTCATTTTTAAATAAAATTTGATATAAAATTTAATTTGATACTCGATGGAATTTGAAAAGAAGTTAAGAGGTATACTAAAAATAAACAAGAAGTTGAATTCATCATGTTCGTCTCCATTTAGTATACTAAAAACACTTAAAATAATAAGTATACTCCATTTTTCATTTAGTAGATCACTACCATATATTTGAAATGACATCCATTTTTTTTTTCTCAAAAGAACTTTGATCATGTAAAAGTGAAAATTTAGACCTTTAATTTCTGAATGATATGTACTTAATTAAATTATGCCCAACAGTATCTAAAATAAACTTTTGGATGTTTTGCCTTTGTTATTGTTTGTTTAGTTTTGTTTTTCTCTTAGTATAAATTTGGGGGATCATAAACCCTACATAGACGGTGATACAAAGGGACTCAAACGATTGATCGAGTTGATGCTAATGCATCACTAGTGCTAGCTGAGCTATGTGTGACGGTCATGCTTGTCCAGTGCGTGTTGTACATGACCACATGTCCGTTCAACCTCGTTTCATCATGTTCTTTTGTTATTTTGTCACTATTGCATGCTATGATAGTTTTATTCATTTTATTCTAAGTGTTGACTCCTTGTCATTTTCATATGTAAGGGTGTCACATCAATTATGTGCCAAAATGTACTATAGAGGAGGTATGACTTCTTAAAGCTTCCTTCCTACCAAGTTATATGTTGAATGCAATATAGTTGAAATGGTCATTGTTGTATTTCCATATAGCCTTTAAATGACAAAACGTATTTCCAAACCTTCTTTCTCCTTTTTTCGAAAACTTTTTCACGAGGCCCATGATGGAGGTTGCACGTGTTGTGCCACTCTTTTTGTGTTTTCGTTCGGCTGACTTGCTCACCGGGTTAGAGTAAGTGTCGCACGTCGCCATTTTGCTGTCTCTGAAGTGCGATTGTGACAATTAGTACCAGAGCCTAATTTGGCTCTTTTGTTGTTGGAAAGAGTTCACCTGTGATATATTAGTTGGACAAGTCCTCATGTCGATCGACTGTTCGACCTAGAAGAACATATGACTGATCTAGTTGGAATGTTCAAGTGTGTTTGGCCTGAATGAGATTGCTGCCAAGCCTCACACGGTTGATGCGGTAGCTAGCGTCTAGACGGGATGCCCGTCCAAAAGTTTATGGTGAGGGTAGAGACCCGTGAAGATAAAGCCACACTGTCTGGTATTAATGAGCTTGGAGAAAGCTTGTCGGGCTCTCTGTTGCCCGCATAAAGTAGCATGTCAAAACTATTGACAACATGTAAAAAGTATTGGTTTAGATGGTGTCTGAGCTGTTTGAGGAAATGAGAGTAGTGGGAAGTCAAGCCTTAACTGGAGGCGTCGTTTAAGCCAATAAGGTCAAGGTGCCTGAACCGAAGCCCTTCTGTGAGGTTGAGATGCAAAAGCTTTGAAGAACTTCATATTTGATACGGAACGATACTTCAAAGGCATAAATATAGTGTCTAAAGACATGAAAGTCACATTAGCGACAATGCTTTTGCGAATGATGCCAAATTGTGGTGGAGATCGTGTTATGTGGACATCCAAAAAGGAAGATGTACCATTGATAGTTATGAGTTATTGAGACAAGAATTGAGCTCACAATTCTTCCCCGAAAATGTGAAAGTTCTTGCAAGACGCAAGTTGCAAATCTTGAAGCATACTGGAACAATCAGAGAATATATCAAACAATTTGCGGGATTGATGTTTGATATTCGAAACATGACATAGAAAGATAAGGTCTTTAACTTTGTCGAAAGATTGAAGTCATAGCAAAGGCCAAGCTTTACGAGCAGAAAGTACAAAGCTTGACCGAAGCATATGGTGCCGTAGAGAGACTATTTGATTTAGTCAGTGAATCAACAGAGGAGAAGCCTCAAGAGCTAAGAGAGAGTGCAACCTCTCTCTACTATTTGATTAAAAATTTTAGTTACAATAATCAAAAAAAAAAAAAAAAAAAAAAATATATGACCAGCTTTTTAAAATAAATTAATATATAACAAAAAAAAATTGAGCGTAAAAAATAAAAAAAAAACTCATAAACCTCAATGTTAACCTATAATTTTCAATTTCCAATGTTAATAATATGCACTTAAAATTCAAAGATAATCGATTCTCAATATTATTTAACCTCGTTCATATTTGTATAGTAAGTTGTTCTAAAGTGTTAAAGTCGTTGTCAAAATCAACCAAATATGTAGATACTAAATGGAATTAGATACCCCATCATATGAAAATTTGATTAAATCAATCAAATAAAGTAACTAAATAACACTAATTAAAATATACAATATGGTGCAGAAATAATTAGGTTTTTGAAAAGTGGTTGGTTGGAGCATAGACCAATATATTCTTAGTTTAATGGGATGATTAGGCCTTGGCCCATAGGCAACAAAGGGCACATACAATTGGACCTTTGGAATTTAATGGCATAAAGTACTTCAAATCTCTTTATAAATTTGCCTCACATTAACTTAATTTCGATGCTTCGAAAATTTAGAGTTTAATCTCTATAGTTTAGAAAAATATAAAATTTAGTCTTTATGATTTGGATAATAGAATTTAGTCATTATGATTTGATAAAATTTATAAAATAGTCCGTGTTATTCGTACATTATAGGCGAATTAAGTATGTAGATCAAACTTTTGATAGATAAAATTATGCATTTTTGTCCAATCAATTACACTCACACTCTCATGATCAAACACATAAATAAATAATTTTTACGTTTTTTATTCACCAACAAACACGAAAGACGTAGAAATTTTTTTAGATTTTTGTTAGACCTTAAAAATTAAATTTCAATTTAAAAAATCATAGGACTAAACGGTAAATTTCTCTAAATTATAGGATTAAATTTATAATTAATACTAAATTTTCAGAGAAATTGTATGGTAGATGCTCTTCTCACAAATATGCAAATTCTAACCTACTTGCATATATGTTTATAAATACATGTTTTTTTTTTGAAGTGTTGGTTTGATTTTTTGAAAACACAAGTAGGAGGAAGATATTATAATAATTTAACTAAATAATAACTTAATTTAATTTAATTAATTTTGTTTTAATTTTATATTTTTAGGACCGTTTTATTCTTTGTTTAATATAAATACTTTATATCTAATGCTTTTTTTTTTAAGTTGTACAAAATACATACCGAATATATATTTAACGAATATACAAATAAAAAACCTAACTCAAATTATTTTCAAGTAACATTAATTAATTTGATTAATTTCTTAAATCTATAAAATCTATAAAAATCACTTTTTAAAACAAGGGAAAATTTGGGTTGTTTCAATTATTTAGGTGAATTAAAAAACAAGAAATTATTTAGGGCTCATATCTTTTTTGTGAATTGGGCTCGGTAAATAATGGGCCGTAAAGCCCAAGAACAATGGGTTCAAAGTACGATCAAAGCCCACAAAAATTGAGCGTCTTTCTTAGGTAGTGGTGGCCGGGCTCAATTCTGTGGTTTGGAGTTGTACTAAGCCGCCACTGAACGGCGAAAATTCACTTCCCGAAATGGCCGCCGGCTTAAGAATCGAAACTTACGAGGATTTCGTCAATGTCCACGGTTTGCTCCTCACCGCCTCCGGAATTCCCCAATCTCTACACCGTCAACTGTTTCGTAAACTGACATCGGAGACCTTCGACGGCGGCGCTCACTTCCAAGTCGAACCGTTTGAGGATGGACGCTGCCGACGTCTCGTACTTTCCTCAGACTTCATGGCCAAGGAATCGCACGTGTTCCTCGTCGATCACGCCTGGACTTTCCGTCTTTCAGATGCTTACAAGCAGGTTAGGTTCTTATACTGAACTTGTTACTTCATTTCGAAGCTTACGGAAGTGAGTTGCTATTGTTTAATTTCTTGAATGGTTTCGTGTGGACAGTTACTGGAAGTGCCGGGATTGGCCGAGAGAATGGCGTCCTTGATGTGTGTGGATGCTGATTTGAATTTGGATGAGGAAAAGGAAGATCGTTCAAATGGTGATGAAGTTAAACGGAGTGTTTGGGAACTTGTGGAGAGTGAAATACATTGTGCGAAAGAGAAAGGAAATGACTCTGTGAGATGGTTGGAGCTTGAGGATCTTCAAATTGATGACGATACACTCTCGTCTCTTGATTTGTCGACGAAGTTTCCGGTATTTTTTAGTCATTTGAGTAAACAATTTGACGTCAAGTGTTATTATCGATAACTAATGTAAACTCAATGTTGAAATTGTTTTATTACGTTGATTATGATTGCAATGCGATTGATTTCCTTTTCCCCGGAGAGCGTGAAGCATTGTTAAAATGCTTGAATATATGAGTTGTATTGAAGTTGTCAGATATATGATATAGTATTCTGAACATAATCACTTTTCATGTAATATTGGAAAGTTAATTTTTCTCTCATATACAATGGAAGATGTTTGAGTTTGAGTTTCATTTATGCAATCAGTTCTGTTCACTTTATAGTTTTAAAAGTGCATCATGTTTCTTATTATTTAGGATTTACTTGCACTTAGCTTGACTGGAAACAAGCTGAGCAATATAGATGTGGTCGCTCAAGAAGTTGCTAAATTTAAACATCTTAGAGCACTTTGGTTGAGCAATAATCCTGTTGCTGAAAATTGGTATGTATGATGGTCTTATGATACGTAATGCTTTTGTATCTTCATGCTTAAATTAATGAGTGCATTCATGAAATGTTCTGAATTCCTTTGTTGCAGCGAGGAGAACCTGCAGCAGAAAGTTCTTGAAGGATCCCCATATTTAGAAATCTACAACTCACGATTTACTCATAACTTTTCCAAGTGGGCATTGGGCTTTTGTGGAGATGTATATGAAAAGGATAATCCTGGAAGCATCTACCCAGAAGATAACACATTGCAGTACTTAACAAGTCTAGACCTATCAAATAGATGTATTCACAATTTAATGAACAGGGTGAGAATTTTGCAACTGTTTTGCTTAGCTTGTTAATCTTGTAGGAAATGGAAACTCATAAGCACTGGATTTGATTCCGTAAAACAGATAGCTTGTAGAAAGTCGAACTGATTTTTATGACATTCGAATGTACCAGTTTGACTGTTAATTAGTTTTGTGTGGTTTGATGATGCTTTTCGTTATCATTCTTAGGCCTTTTCTCATGTTGAGTTGCCGTCTCTCTCGAACTTAAATCTTAGGGGAAATTCCTTGGAACAAAATTCAGTTGGTGATCTATTGAAAATCCTGAAAGAATTTCCTTGCTTAAGTTCTCTGGAGGTATTTTGTCACAATTAGTTTACTTGCTATGGAACACTGCTTTAAAATTCTGTTTGTAAAGAGCTATTACAATCAATACCTTTCTTATTTGGTTCTGTAGGTGGACATTCCTGGTCCTCTCGGAGAAAAGGCATTAGACATTATTGAATCTCTCCCGAATCTCAATACTCTGAATGGTATTGCCGTGGAAAAAATATTGAATTCTGGAAAGCATGTGATTGATTCAATGCTTCTACCACGCTTCCCTGAATGGACCCCTGGAGAGCCTCTCCCTGATCGTGTTATAAACGCGATGTGGCAATATTTGATGACTTATAGACTTGCAGATGAGGAAAAGATTGATGAAACCTCTGTTTTGTATGTTGTTTATCAACTAGGTTCAAGTAACTTTTCCACCACATACATGTTTTAATCTGGAGCTCGGTTCAGGTACATGATGGATGAGCTAGGTTCAGCTTTGCGGCACAGTGATGAGCCAAATTTCATAGTTGCTCCTTTCCTTTTCATGCCAGAGGGAACAGTGGCATCAGCAATAAGGTTTCTTTGATTTCTCTTCTTTTTTCTTAAACAGCTTTTATTCTTCATTTTATAAGCATACTCTCTTTATGTATTATTGTGTTTCTGTGATAACTGATCCTTTCATTTTCGTTTTCTAGCTTTACCATATTATGGCCTGTCCAAAATGTTCAGAAAGGTGGCGAATGCACTCGTGATTATCTGTTAGGCATCGGGGAGGACAAACAACGGTCTGCTAGACTTACAGCTTGGTTTCATACCCCAGAAAACTATTTCGTACATGTACTTTCCTACTGATAATTTTCTTATTTTATTCATTTTCATATTAAAATTGCTAGGCAACATTGCTAATTTTGAATCTAACGTAGAGAAATTGTATCAGGAGTATGAGAAACACACAAGGAATCTGCGATCAAAAGCGTTGGGTTCACCCATACCTCAAACAACATCAAACGCTGAAGGACAGCATCAGGAAAAAGGAGGCACTTTACATGTTTACACTGACAATCCTCAAGTTGAAGAATATTTAAACCGCCCCGAATTTATAATCAGTATGTAATGGAGCTATTTTCAATTATGTTGAAATACATTAGTATGTGGTTCTATTGTTGATCGAGCCAAAGCACTTCCGAAAAATTGACTTCATTCAGTGTGTTCATCTGTTTCGTAGATACATATAAATTCTTTTGTACAATTTGTTTGATTCCAGCTAGTGATCCAAAAGAGGCACATATTATATGGACAAGTATGCAGATTGATGAGGAAACAAAGAATGTTACTGGGATAACAGATCAACAATATGTGAACCAATTTCCTTTTGAAGCCTGTCTTGTTATGAAACATCATTTGGCAGAGACTGTTGAGAAGGTAAGCTACGGAGTGTGTGTGTGTGTGTGTGTGTGTGTGTAGATAGATTATAGATATTTTGGTTTTAAAAGACACTCTTACTTTTTGAGCAGGCATATGGATGTCCTGAGTGGTTGCAGCCTACTTACAATCTTGAGACACATTTATCTCAACTTATAGGTGATTATTTTGTGCGTAAAAGAGATGGGTTAAATAATTTATGGATACTGAAACCGTGGAATATGGCACGGACGATCGATACTACAGTCACCGATAACCTATCCGCTATTATTCGTCTCATGGAAACTGGTCCTAAGATATGTCAAAAGTACATTGAGCATCCTGCTTTGTTTAATGGGAAGAAGTTTGATTTGCGTTATATTGTACTTGTACGGAGTATTCAGCCTTTGGAAATCTTCCTTGCAGATTCTTTTTGGGTACGTGAATTCTTATGGCTGTAAATTTCTTGTAGTCTTTCTTGAACAAACTATATGTTGAAGTCCATAATCGAATCCTTCCTCTTCTCCAGGTTCGATTGGCAAATAACCCATACTCTTTAGAGAAGCAGAGTCTTTTTGAGTACGAGACTCACTTTACGGTTATGGTATGTTCTAATCTCCATCATTCATGTTAACATGTAGTTTTATCTAGCAGTGGAGCAGTGGTTTAAGATTACACTCCTGTTTCATTTTTAGACTACTTTTATAAACTCGTATGGTTCACTGGCAGAATTACCGTGGAAGATTAAACAATAAAAATATAGCAGACTTTGTCAAGGAATTTGAGCAAGAGCACAATGGTATGCAAGCTTTTAAATTCATCGACACTCGTTCTTTACACGTTTTAATAAATACTCTTTCAATCAGTTAAAGCTTTATACCCTGATGGAAATATTGCAGTTAAGTGGTCGGATATCCACTCGAGAGTGAGAAGCATGATCCGATCAGTTTTCGAGTCAGCTGCAGTGGTTCATCCTGAGATGCATAGTCCATTCTCTAGAGCCATGTATGGTCTGGATGTGATGCTTGATTCCTCTTTTCAACCAAAGCTTTTAGAGGTTTGAACTAACTATATTCTTATTATTTTCATTATTGAGATGCTTTTCATCATCTTATTTATGGATTTTGTTCCAAGCAAAACAGTAGTCCCTCCCATATAAAGAACCTGCATTCGCGATTTTGTTTCAGTTACCGGTTTATTTTCTTTCATTTTGTTTAGAGTCAGTTGTTGTCTATGCTGTTTCACCAATCTTGCAATGTTCATCTTATTTGTGTAGGTTACTTATTGCCCTGATTGTACCCGAGCTTGCAAATACGACGTTGAGAATGTTATTGGAGGCGGAGTTATACAAGGTAAAGAATTTTATAACTATGTATTTGGTTGCCTCTTCTTAAATGAAACAACTCATGTCACTCCATTGTAACCAAAACCCAAACCCAAACCCAAACCCAGCTCAATTTTGTAGCAGTAGTACTGGAGTTTTTGTTTCTTGTATTGCTATTTTTCATTTCAGTCTGGGTTAATAGTGTGTAATAGCATTGAGTTGAAAATGAGTGTTGATTATCGTCTAATTATCATTTAGGGTGTGTTTGAGGAAGGAGAATAAGAATGATTATGGGAGCTAGAGGTGAAAGAAAAAACCGAAAATCGACCAAACCAAAACGATCCAATCGGTTTTTTAAAATAATACTGGATCATTTGGTTTGATATTTTAGAAAACTCAAATATATCGGTTCGGTTTCGGTTTTTGATGGAAGAATCAATAAAACACCAAATCGAACGAAATAGATAAATAATGAAAACAAATGTTGGTATTTAAATTGAAGGAAGAATCAATTAAATGTAAAAAATAAACAATTTTTTTTTTATTGAAATCAAAACAAGAAATCAAACCAAGAAATCAAACTAAATAAAAATTGAACCAATAAATTTTTTTTTTTTTTGGACATCGGTTAGGATCCAATTATTGAAAAATCGAAGATATTGATTCAGTTATTAGATTGGCACAAAATCGACGATAAAGACCGAACTGAGATCACCCCTAATGGGAGCAATGAGACTTAGGGGGAGAACAAGAAATGAAATGATTATTTGTGTTTGGGTAAAAGGAATGTTTATGGGAAGAATGATTAATTGTTTATAGGCGAAAGAAATGTTAATGAGGAAAATAAAAGAATGTGTATGGAGTGAAAAATAGTTAAGGTGAAAATAAAAAGTTGTTATGAGAAGAATAAAAAGTTGTTAAAAAGAGAATTAAAATGTGATTTTGGGAAAACGTGATTATGGAGGGAATGATTTTCGGTGATCCAAACACCGAGAATCATTTTTCTTCCCGTTCTTTCCTTTATTAATGGTGGACCAAACACACCATTCACCTCTAAAATCGTGTTCCTAAGTTTATTATATTTACATACCTCCTCATTCAGAAAATGAACCTCAGCTTTATGATTTAGTTGCAAACTATTATAGGGGCTCTGATTTGTTAGCCTAAGAATCATAGAGGACCAAACCTTATAACCAAAGTCCAAACTAAACCAAACCAAACCAATCAATAAACCGAACCATTTTCAATACATCTTCAAGATATTCCATGTAACCAACTTTATCATTCTTAAAGTTTAGTGCAATAGATAATAGCTCTCATGCATGTAGTAAATTAGTAATTATTGACATCCACAAACCGAGTGTGCCTCTCTAATGCTCAACCACCAAAGTGAAACAAAACAGATTAATTTTCTCTGCTTTTTCCTTTTTAGATTTTTAAGTACTTCAAATTATTGCTCTAGTAAGTAGAGGTGATTTCGGTTCAGTTTTGTCGGTTTTCAATTTTTGATTTCAATAAGAAGTTGGTTTATCTCTCAATTTTTTGTCTAATTTCTAATTGGACATTTAACTAGATTTTAAGGATTTTATATTTTTTACTAACCAAAATTTATAATATTTTTACTTCACATTTGACATTTAAATTTATCCATTCATCAAATCTAAATAAATAAATATATATATATATATACACACACATATATATATATATATATATATATATACATATATATATATATATATATATACACACATATATA
>JBBMEG010070393.1:0-13214 GCA_037832605.1 Cyclanthera cordifolia | reverse complement strand
CTAGGCCATTTTATGTTGCTAAGCCATCCAAACTGATTTGCAGGTTGGCGAGAGTGAAACTGAAGCTCGATAAGATGTCTTCGATAAGGAATAAGCAAATTCCTCAGACCTGTTACATTTATCATTCAATAAACAACTTTACCAAACAGAAGGTTGCTTAAACGTTATGCTTCTATAGATAACCCCTCCATTTTAACATTTCAATGTTCGGTTTTACGCTTTTAAACTCCATTTTGATACGATCGACCAAACTAGTTTCAGACGATTAAATGCATAGTAAAGAGTAATGTTAAAGATAGATGAAAATTTAATTATCTTAGCCATTTCAAAATGGGAAAATACATTTTTAATCTCTAGGGTGGGGTCTAGTTTTTACATGGTCTCTATGTTTTTTTATCTCTAACATTTTAATAATGCTCAATTTTAGTCCTTTGACATTTCAAAACATAGAGATCAGATAGAAACAACCGTCAAACTTCGGGATTAAAACAAATACTTTCTCGCTTTAGAACCATTCACAAACATGAAACAAGCAATTAATCAGAAATGTGGTATAAAAGAATCCACACACTTGCAAAAAAACAACTCAAATATGTGAAGCTCTAGCATACCTGTGACACACATGGTTCGATAAAGAGTCGCGATAAGAACATCTCCTTTTGCAACCATATTAGGCTTTTCTAAGCACTCAAGAAATGCCAAATCAGCCTTTAACAACTCTGCTTGATTATGAGAGTCATAACCAATATCATGACAATAACAACAGAAATCCAGCCAATCAATAGGTCGTTTATCCCAAACAAGAGACCCATTGTCTTTCCCACTGGACCAATTCGGACCACAGTAATGACCATAACGCGGAAACAACTGAGAAAAAAACGCTCTCACACCTGTATGCCATGGAACCTTACACACATATGGTTTGAATCGTAAAGAAGCTTCCCCACCGCGGTTCTCAGTTGATCTACCTCGTTTCACTTGCCTTTTCAAGTTTCTATTAATAGTTGTTTTTGCTAGAATGATACCTGGGGCATTGGCATTGGAATTGTTTTCCCAAGGAAGGAGTGACAGGAGAGAAAATCTCCATGTCCTGATATCAAAACGAGTATTTTCATGGCCTTGCTCCACAATGACGCCAGGAGACTGAAGAATTGGACCCAAATCATTGCTTCTTTGGGCCCAGAACCAGGGAAAATTACGAAGAAAATCCAAGTTCATTGCCAAAATCTCAAGAAACTCATGGAATCACACAAAATGTGCACCACAAACCAAACCTGCCAAGCATTTGAACATCAATATTCAATCCCTATAAAATAGTTGCATTAGAAACAAAATTGAGTTATCAACCAGAGTAATTGCTCAAATGGGATAAGTGTGCAACTGTAGGTCATGCGTTCGAATTCCTCTATCTCAATCGTTGTTTAGAACTAACCAATGTATTAGATTAGAACTAGTTTAGTTAAGCGGTATTAGTGAATTAATTATGTTTTCCCTGATGTAAAAGTAGATTAATTTATTTATATATATGCAACTAACTTAGGTTATATTGGTGTTTGTGACATTTGTGGCTCTATCGTGATTTCTCTAAATGAAAACCTTCCCTATTTTCTCTAATATGACTTCATCATCTTCCCCACCTCAAACCCTCCACAAAGGGTGACATTTTAGAAGCAAATCATCGGGAAACAGACTAAGTATACATGAGAACAGTAACAAATTTCAAGAACAAAATTCGAGAAATCATAAAAGGGGAATGGCTGTGAAGTAATACTGGTTCAATTCCAGTCCAGTAAGTTCCGAGCGACAAACTAGGGAAAATTAACAGGAAAAATTGGCTCGAAGGACTTCATGCGTACTTTTTTTTCTCGAGAAACAAACAAATTAGATGATAATGATAAACAGGAATGAAGAATTACATACAGAGAATCCACTGCCAAAGTAAGTGAAGAATAATTCCAATTAAAAATCAGAGAACAATAGAGAAAAATACCTCTTCGTATCCATTGAAATGTGGTTTTGCTTTGCAGATAAGAAAAACACCTCTTCCTGCCGAGGCAATATCCTAAATTTTGATCCCACTTGTACGGTTCCAATTAGGTCTACATTTATTTTATTATTTTTTTTTCTTTTGAAAATTTATGAAACTAGTCGAATTTAAAAATTAATTATAAATATAGTTATTTAAAAAATAAAAATAAAAATAATCACCTAGTATCATTTTTATTTCTTAAAATACAATATTTATAATATTAACAATTTTATATAAAAATATTTTAATATTTGACTACATTTATAATTATTTAGTGAAAATAATTTTCTTTTATTTTCTTGATTCAAACAAAAATTCAAAAAAAATGTATCTAATGAGTTAGTGTCACAAAATAATTAAATATTCAAACAAAATTTTAAGAAATTGACTATTTTTATTAATACAATGATTTTTTTTTTCTAAATGACCATTGTTGATGCCGAAAAATGGTCAACGAATATCCACAGTAATAATTTGTTTAATTGAGGATGAAAGGGTCTGCAAAAAAGCGAAAATTAGGACACACCGGTGTGGTGTGAGCCACATGGCCTCCAATGCCTAAGTCAGTAACAGATTTCAGAGAATAATTTAGAGGACTTTATAATGCACAAGAATACTTAGCTTAGGATTCGTTTCTTGGACTGGAAATGACTTGACTTTTATAGCGGACGGTCTTTTAATCGTTGCAGCTCACTTATGGCGATATAATGGTCGGCCGTTAAAAAAGTTTGTCATTAAGCCGGGTATAAATACTGGCGTAACTTCTGACTGTTACCCTTTAGAAGTGTGACGGTCTTGACTCTGGAGTTACTTGGACTTGGTCGACTCTTCGAAGAGTCCTGACCTCCACGACCAACCCACTCGGGCTGACCTACTCGTTGTAACGGGCAACGACACGAGGTGTAGCGCCTCCATACGTTACTTGGTCTCGGTCGACTCTTCGGAGAGTCTTGACCTCCACGACCAATCCATTCAGATTGACCTACTTGTTGTAGCGGGCGACACCACGGAATGCAGTGCCTCCAAACTTTACTTGGACTCGGTCGACTCTACGGAGAGTCCTAATCTCCACGGCCAACCCACTTTGATTGACCTACTCGTTGCCGGACCCGAGAAAGGTGAGGCTGCAAGGGCCGAGTCCCAGGGGGTCGAGGTCTTCCTTGGCTCACTCCTAAGGGAGTTGGACTTGCTTAGCCGACCCCCGGGGGGCCAGCAACGTTTAAACAATTTAAACCTGCAAGAAAGAACATATATCATTTCGTATTTATCTTATTCAAGCTCAAAATATTTTTCTTGACTTTGTTTGATAGGTTTTGACTCATAATTTCTTTGCTCATAGTCTTATTTGAAGGAGTTTTTCATCTTTGTTGTGCGAAGTACTCTACATTGCTGAAACATTGAGTTTTCTGATCATCACCATGGTATGAATACATGTAACAAAAAACTTTTCTCTATATCATTGATTGTTTTCCTCATCTCTTCATTTTGACTAGGTTAAAATCAAATAATAAAAAAATATAGATAAAAAAATAAAAATGTATGCATGCATTCAAGATTGTGTAAAGTGCGTCAAAACAATTCAAACTACTAAATAAAAGAGATAAGAATTTTATAAGAGTTTATTTAATGAAACTCTCCTAAATAAATTGGCTTAAACATTATAAAAAAAAAAACTTAAATCTTAATTAATTGAATTTATTTTTGCTTAATCCAAATATTTGAATTTAATATCGAATTTAAAAATGAAATTTGTATTTGATTTGAATCCGGAGATAATTTTGTTAATGTTGATGAAAGTTTTCTAAAAATAGAAATTTATTTTTTGTTTAAAATTAGAAAAATAATAATAATAAATTAAAATGTAATTTCCAAACTAAAAAATACAAAAACACACACAAAAGATGTGTTGCAAATGGCTTGCCATTTGCATTTTTTTTAAAAAAAAAAAAAAAAAAAAAAAAAAAAAGTCCTTTCGCATATATAGATGTGTGGTTATGTGGACAGCGCAGATGAACAAAGCCGCCGACATAACAAAGTAAAAAACGAAGAGGCTGCTGTGAAAAAAAGAGGAGAAAAGAAAAAAAAAGGAAAAAAAAAAAAAAGAAAAGAAAAGCGTCAGCGCATAAATTGAGTTTAATTTGTTTTAATTTCTTTAGTTTATTTTGTATTAGGTAATAATTTTTATTTTTAGTTGGAGAGTAATTTTAATTTAATTATTATGTTGTGAGCTTTTAGATAAAATCCAATATTTATTTTGATTTGAATGATTATTTGTTTTATATTTTGATTTGTGTTTATTTTTTTATCAATTAAATTGACTGTCTTAGTTTATTATTTATTCATCCATACTATTTATAATTTTGTAATACTTTATTATTTTAAATAATTGTAAACTGTAGCAACGAGTGTTACAAATTACAAAGCTGGTTTGGAAGATTCAAGACAAACAAATAAATAAAATTAATTAATTTGTATCGTTTCCATTAATTGATTTTGGTTCAGTCGTTCTCACTCATTTAATATTATTATTTAGTTGATATGAAAAACTATCATGTCCAAGGATTGAATAATAAGGTTTTGTTTTGATATTGAATAGAGTCAATAAAATAGGTTTTCCAAATAGGTAGACTATATCCTTTAATTCGAGAAAAATAAATTAATTGTGTTATCTTATAATCAATATTACAATTGGATTAAACAAAACATTTAATTAAATTTTTTCTTAAATTGTTTAATTTATTTTTATTATTTTATTTAGTAGAATTTTATTAAAACATCAAAAACCTCATTTTACTTGTTTTTAAACATTGAAAAATTAATTTATTGCCTTTTTGGGATTCGACCAATTTCATAAGTGAGTCGGTAATTTATTTTGGCGGGCTTCGACAACTCGACCAAAATTCAATATAAAAAATAAATAATAAATAGAAAACATATACAACTCAAAGTCAATCATCACAAAGAATATTAAATTAATTGACTGCGATCAAAATGATTAGTGATGCGTGATTTTATTTTTTGGGGGTAATCTAATTTAACGCGAGTTCAACCTTGAAAATCAGTTTTGACTCTCATTTATTTGAGAGTTGTGGTCCCCAATATACGTCGTAAATTCAATAAAAAAAAAATTTACAGTGACAAAAATTTACATATTCATACTTTTAAAAGAAGAATTATGGTTGACAATGCATAGTTTACAAGTCACAAATATTTACATATTCATATATTTACGTATTCATACTTGCAAGGAAGAATTCTGGTATGCAAGACGACAAAAAAAAATGGTAACCTTATAAATGGATTTCCGAATTTCACTAAAATCTACCTCCAAGAGCAGGTAAGGTACATCAACTAGAAAAGTAACGTTAACGGGGTTGTTTGTTTGAAGTTTTATGAAACTATTAAAAATGAACTTTTATAATCACTTTATAAAAACTTCATCCAGATGAGATATTACTCCACAATCATAATCACTCCACAATTTTGCAAACACACACCTGACTATAAAAAGAGCCATAAGGCTTATTATTACAAGAACTCAAACATACATTACTTCTGCCCGAACCTAGCTAAGTGTTTACCGAGGCTTGGTGAGAAAGACATTGTTGAAAGAGCCATTATCATGGGAGGAAAATTTTTTTAGTGGATTCCCCATGTGGTTAGCAAATCACTTCATGAACTAAGTGATCTGTTTAAGCTCACATCTCATATTTTACTTTACCAAATTTCTCTTTTACTTCTTATGATCTTTTAACAAAATTGTGTAGAGAAAATGGTGAAGGAAAGAGTTGCAAAATCGACGATGAAGAAGAAAAATTTGTAGAGAACATGCACGGTTATACAAAGAGCATGAAGAGATTAGAGGGTGAAGAGATTAACACATTTACTTATGTGGTTCAGCTTTGAAAGCTTACATCCACAGAAGACAGATTCGTCACCAATTTTATTATCCTTTTTGGAACTACAAGTAAGCCTCTCTCTACCTCAGATCTAATTGATAATCTATTTATAGGAAAGAAATACAGGTCTATTCAACTTCAATAGGTTAAAGTTAGTTACAAGGATAAACTAGAATAACTATTAAACTAAAACCTTCAAATCTCCGCCATGAGTAAATCTGAAAGGTAATAGTCTTGAATCTGTCTTCTAAACGATTTGTTATCCATTTTCAGTGAACTCGAACCTTACAAGATCAAGGAAAACTTGAAGCTTCTGTCTGGGAACGACTTTGGTCAACATATCTGCAACATTCTCCGAGGTATGTACCTTTAGCACTTTTATAATTCCTTGATCAAGTTGTTCCATGATAAAATAAAATTTTTATGTAAATGTGTTTTGTTCGATTATGAAATTGATGGTTTTTAGATAAGTAAATGGCATTTTGATTATCACAATAAATCTTTATTGATTGTTGTGATATTCCAAAGTCTTTTAAAAAAACCTTTGAGTCATATTCCCTCCTTTATTGCTTCAATTAAGGCAATAAATTTTGCTTCAGTTATTGACAGTGCAACTACTTATTGCAAATTGGCTTTCCAGCTTAAGATATTTAACCTGCATATAAAAATACATAACCAGATAGGGATCTCCTCTTGTCTAGATCTCCACCATAATCTGAGTCTAAAAATCCATATAACTCATTAGGATGGTGATCTCTGATTTTATAAGAGATATGGGCCTTAAGAATACCTTTGAGATACCTCATAACCCATTTGGTAGCTTCCCAATGTCTTTTACCTAGTTCAGACATGTATCTACTTACTAGACTAGCTGCATAAGCTAAGTCTGTTCTAGTTGAAATCATTAGGTAGATTAAACTACCTACTGCTCGAGAATATGGAATGTTTTCCATAAACTTTAGATGGATAAGGTCATCCTTTATGTTTTGCAGAAAGTTTAAAATGTTGAGCTAAAGGTAGAGAAACAGCTTTAGCTTCAATAAGTAGTTGTTTACTAGTTCTATAATAATAGCAATTCCTAGTTAACTGTTGAAAGAACTCCTCATTCAACCGGTTGACTGATTAGTGGTTGTAGTTATTCAACTCTAGTACTTTACTACATGATACTAAACTAGAACACTCATGAAACCTTTTAAACTACTCTTTAGTATCTTGTGGAAGTAGTTAGTTTGGCTCATGTATATTAGAACACCTTTTGTTCTATCTCTTTGAATTTTTATCCCTAGAATTATTTTTGATTCACCTAGGTCCTTCATGTCAAACTCTTTCTTTAAGAGTTTTTTTAACAAGATTCAAATCAGAATTAGTCTTACCTGTCAGAAGCATGTCATCTAGATACAAAAGCTAACATATGTTAGAATGATAGAAATGAATATTAATATAAACACAACTATCATAAGAGCTTCTGGTAAAACTAGCTTAGTCATGTAAGAGACAAACCTGTTGTTCTAGCATCTGGGAGATTTCCTTAAACCATATACAGATCTTTAAAGCAAACAAACTAGATCTTCTTTTCATGTAACCTCATAGCCTTTAGGCTCCCTCATGTAGATAGTTTATCTAGAGTTCCATGAAGAAAACTATTTTGACATCTAGTTGATTTAGCTCAATATCATATAAAGCAACAATAGTTGGAAGAAATATGATAGAAGTCTATTTAACTACAGGTGAAAAGGTTTATGTATAGTTTATTCCTTCTCTCTGAATGAAGCTTTTAGCAACTAACCAAGCCATGTATCTAGGCTCTTGAAAACTATCTAATCCTTCTTTTAGTTTGAAGATCTATTTACATGGAATAATCTTGTGACCTTTTGGTGGATTTAGCAGTTTCTAAGTATTGTAGATGCTCAAAGATTTGATCTCCTCATCCAATAGCTCAAACCCACTTAAGAGCTTGAGGATGATTGAGTGCTTCTTCATAAGTTGTAGGCTCATTAGTGTCAATAGAAGTTTAAACATTTAGAGCAAAATTTATAAAATCAGCATATGCAAACCTTGCTGGAGGAATATATTTCTTCTAGTTCTATCCCTTGCAAGATTGCAGTTGCTTAGATCTGTATCATGCTCTTTAATAGTAGTGTCAGTATCTGAAGATGCTTGGGAGGTTACTTCATTTGTGTAAGTAGTGGGAGTAACTGGAAGTAACTCTACTTCTATTTGAGTTTCAACTGATGAGGGAGCATTAGGTTTAGCACTTTCAATCACGAACATTTCTAGTTCATTAAAGGTCACATTTCTTGAGGTGACACATCTTTTCTCTATTGGATGCCATAATCTATACCATTTGACTCCTTTAGTGAAACAAACAAACATGCATTCAATAACCTTGGGCTTTAACTGCTCTATATTTTGATGAATACTGGCAACACAACCAAAAACTCTTAAAGAGTCAATGTTAGGATGAGAATTAGTCCACTTCTCTTGAGGTGTTAAAAATTTCAAGGATGTATGAGGAGGACTATGTTCAAGATATAAATTGTATAGGATATTGCCTCGGCCTAGAATCTTTCTAGAACTTTAAGTCTGAGATTAAACATTTAACTTGTTTAGATGCTTGATTTTCTACTAGAATTTTCCACTCCTTGAATTTTTCTAATGCTTGATCCTTAGTTTTAAGAAAATATACCCAATTTTTCCTTGAAAATTCATTTCTAAATGAGATGAAGTACCTTGCACCTGAAGTTATTTGTGTTGGTCCCTATAAATTTGAATGTATGTATGCCAGTTTTTCCTTTGTTGTGTGCTTCCTCTATTTAAAGCTCTGTCTTGTAAACTTTCCAACTACACAATTCTCACAGAAATTCAAATTAGTATTTAAACTCATTGGTAAAATACCTTGTTTTGCAAGTTCCTTCAATCATTTTGTGCTTATATGTGGAAGTCTTTTGTGCCATAATTCTTCTTCTGAATTGTTTTTACTTGCTTATATAAGAGCAGATGATTCTAAATTTGAACGAATCATTTGAACATTTTTAACAACAAATAGTCCATTGATTTTAACACCAGTAATCACTACTTTAGAATTTTTAACCACTTCTAGGATGCCATTTGAGCCTTGAAATTCACACCTAATGGCATCCAACATTCCAAGAGAGATCAAATTCCTTCTATGTTTAGGAACATGTCTGACATTTCTAAGCAATTTAATTATTCCATCTTGAAATTTGAGAAATGCATAACCTATTCTTATCACTTGACAGGAATTATAGGAATCATTGTTTCCAATAAAGACTTTACCTCTATCATATTCTTTGTAAGAGCTGAACCACTCTTTATTTGGAGTCATATAGAAAGAACATCCTGAATCCAAAACTCAATCTTGGATTTTAATAGAAGATTCATTTGTCATAAGTTCTTCTGTAGTAGCCAAAATATCACGGTAGGTAATAAAGTTTTCTCCAACAAACACTTCTGCATTTGGTTTTCCCTTATATTGTTGTTGTTTTCTTTTAAGAATCCAACATTTATCCTTGGAATGACCAACTTTTCTACAGTAGGCACATCTCACCTTTGATTTAGGCTTGATATCATTTGTCTTTGCTTCTCTACCATAAATTTTATTTTTCCCTTCTATAGAACTAGTGTCTCTTTTAGTGAGTTCCAATTTCAGCTCTATAGTTCTAAGATCAGAAATAATTGTCTCTGTGGTAATGGTGTCTCTACCATACTTGATAATACTCTTGACATCTTTGTATGAATCAGGCAAAGAGTTTAATTAAACATAAGCTTCATTATTATCACCAATTGATTCCCCATGATTCTTGAACTTAGTAGCGAGTTTTTTAAAAGAATCTAGATTTCGAGATATTTTTTTTGACATATCCATTTTAAAAGAGAAGAATTTTTCCCTAAAATGCAATTTATTAGGATGATCTTTAGTAACATATAAAGATTCAAGTTTCTTCCACATTTTATAAGTTGTATCTTGGTCTATAACTTCCCTTAGAACATCGTCACTGAGATATAAAACAAGAGTGTCATAGGCAAATAATTCCATGGTTTCATTTTTTTTTTCTTCTTCAATTAAAGTTGCAAGCAACTTAGTAGGGTCAAAAAGTGCTTTATGAGCTTTATTCAGACCTAGGAAAGCCTTAGTCTTGGCGTTCCATAACCTGAAATCTCCTGTTCCATCGAATTTATCCAGAATATACCTTGTAGATGTCATCTTTCATTCAATCATGTATTTTTTGAAGAAAATCCTTCTTCTGTTCTTGATTAATCGAGTTGAATCATTAACTAAAATTTGAAAAAATCCTTTCCGCTCGGATACCAATTTGTTGAGTGGATTCCATAAGTGGTTTGCAAATTACTTCACGAATTAAGTGATCTTCTTAGGCTCACACCTCAAATTTTACTTTACCACTTATGATTTTTTAACAAAACTGTGTAGAGAAAATGGTGTAGGAAAGAGTTGTAGAATCGACGATAACGAGCGATACTCAACAAAGTTTCAACATGCACGATTATATAGACACTTCAGAGAGCATGAAGAGATTAGAGGGTGAACAAATCAACACATCGATTTATGTGGTTCAACTTTGAAAGCTTACATCCATGGAAGACAGATCCTGCACAAATTTTACTATCCTTTTTGAAATTACAAGTAAGTTCTCTTCTCTCTTTCTCAGATCTAATTGATAATCTATTTATAGGAAAGAAATACAAGTCTACTCAACTTCAATAGGTTAGAGTTAGTTACAAGGATAAACTAGAATAACTACTAAACTAAAACCTTAAATAATGCTAATGGTTGCAAATAGAAGCACCAGAGGTCAGTGGCATGCGTCGGTCAAGTGCCAAGTTGTGCACAGTAAAAGTTATTGTGGGTGGACAATGTGGCTAAAGACAAGTGTGAGGAAAAGTGTCCCTTGGATTATTCCATATGCCAAATGGACGACTTCTACTCATGAAGGAGCTATAATGTTGGATAAAGCAAAGCTCTAGTGAGTTGTTGAAAGACCAAGAGTGTCCTTTCCACGTCGCCACATTGTGTGACAAATGAAGTTGGTCGAGGGGTAGTGCCAACAACATAATCATGTGTGAGAGTTATGTCGTCTAGATGTCTCTAGATTTCGAAGAGAAACTCAGCCATGTGTAGTGAGGTGCGCTCCTTGAGGGTTAGGCAAGTGGATGGAGCCTGATATTATGTGTCCTTGCCAACTATTCGTAGAGGCCAAGGAGGGCTGTAGATAAGGTAGCTTGAGACATAATATTAATTTGCACAAATTGGTCACTCTTATCTAACGGGGCCTGAGCCTAGTCCATAATGGGGCGAGGGAAGGTCCATGATAGGATAGCCCATAAGTAGTCGTTCCTCACATTCTTCTGAACCACAAGTTGCTAATAAGTCTTCCAACAGTAAGTCAAAGGCCTAGTGTTAGCGGCGATTATGCCCCGTGTTAAGTCATCAAGGGCGATGACCAGATTAAGTAATGGAGGATGTTAGAGTCATAGAATATGATCTTACGATCCACGTCTTGATAAGCCATGATGTGACCGAGAAGGTTGGTGCATCATTCATCACATCAAGAAGAGTGTTCAATAATCTCAACTAGATGCATTAAGAAGCAAAACTACAATGGTGTCGATAGTGTTAGTATCAAACATTAGTGGAGGCATGATGAGGCTCTGGGCCATCTTGATAATGTCAAGGCTTAAGATGGAATTTTGACCAACATCCCTAAAGCTAAGTCTCTATAAAGCAAAGATGTCAGTTCGCCAAGTTTGGTGTCAATCTGACACTCGACAGACGCTCGACACTGGCGTAGGATTCCTTGCCGAAAAGACATGTATTGATGAATGATTGAAAATGATCCATAATGTATTATAGAGGGGAAGCATGATGTCAGCTCTCCACCAACTTGAGGCCTGTAGCCTAAGTCACCTAACCTATAGCACATGAGTGTGTTGTGGCGTGAGCGAGTGCTTGCAAGGTGAGTGTCTTGAGTGGCTTCCTTCTAGAAAGGAAATTCAGAAACGCTATAGGACGGCACAGGTGTACCAACATACATTGCACCCTTGTCCATGAAATGGAGGTTGAGAGAGAGGATGGGTGGTTAAAATCTTAATTCAAATGAATCCTTCTTCAAGTTTTTGAGCCACAAATCTTAAACATATTCTGTGTGTTAAGGAATTTTATGGTATATTATTTAATTTATCCAAATATTTGAACACCCTCCTTCCAAAAAAAAAAGACTAATTTAATAAATTATACTTCCCCTCCAACTTTAATCATAACCCCAACCATGTACATTTGTTGTTGCTTCATTTACCATCCAGCTCCTCAAAGTAATGTTAGTGCATATTTATATGCATTTTGTAAAGTTTATGTTAGTGCATATTTATATGCATTTTGTAAAGTTTAATTTTATATTTTTATACTTGCCTAGAACCAAAAATACTCATTAAGAGTTTTCACTTGGAACTCTACTTGTAATAATTGAACCAAACAAAAATCTAAGTGGGAAATTGAATTCTTTTCCAACCACTGATGCATTAGAAATATTTTCTTTCTTCAATTGTGAAGAAAAAGTGATCACCTTTTATTAATGATACATACGGGCATTATCTTTTTTTTTTAATACATTCTTTAATTTGATGAAATGTGAGTTTCATCATTAATAAACTGACTTCTCCACCATGTAAACATCATTCTTTTTATAGTGGTTTATTATCTCTTTATATTATCTTTTCTTTTTTTTTTTCTTTTTTTTATTCATATGTTGTCTGCATTTTTGTGTAGTATATACATGACACTATTTAATTCGAGAAGTATTGTTTCTAATATGTTAAGAATGGAGAGGAGATATATCCTCGTGATGATCATGATGATTACTGATATAATGACGGTTGTTATAACCTAAAAATATTCCGAAAGATTTGGAAGAGGTTGGGACCCGCACAAAGGACAAGGAAGCCAACGACGACCCCCCGAGTCGGCCAAATGAAGGCCTCGACCCCCAGGGGGTCGACCACGCCAGCGCTGACCCCCCGGGGGTCGGCCACGCCAGCGCCGACCCCCCGGGGGTCGGCCAAATGGAGGTCATAACCCCCCGGGGGTCGGCTAAATAGAGGTCACAACCCCCCGGGGTCGGCCAAGTCCATTTTCGACCCCTCGGGGTCGGCCAAACAAGTCCGACTCGCCCAAGAGTTGTTGGCTTTTTGGCTATTATCTCAAATTAATTAATTTTAATTAATTAATTAATTAATATTTTGATGATAACAAA
>JBBMEG010070382.1:0-13217 GCA_037832605.1 Cyclanthera cordifolia | reverse complement strand
TCAATTTGTGAAATTCAGAGGCATGCTTGGAGTTCGAAGACTTGAGTAAACTGATGTTGTTTCAGCATACTTCAGTTGATGGGGAGGAATTAGTTGGAGTATTTGACTTGGTCTATAATGTTTTTAGCAATTAATAAGATTCTATTTTGGTCTTAGCAAATTAATAGGTCTAGTGGTTTTCAAATAACTAATTTGTAGGAGTTTAATTCTCTGTTGTTTGTTATTATTGTTTGTAAGACTCTATAAAAGCCAAAGTTATTATTCAATAAAATTCATCAGTTCCTTTAATATCAATAGCCATCATCAACATTAAATGCGTGACATTCCTTTCGAATCTGGCCATCGCGGCCAGCGAGAACCCCAACAAGGCTCAAACTCGTCATCGACTCAGCAAAGTCATCAAAGAACAAATATGTATCAAAACTGTACTGTCTAACCAACTGAGCCGTGTACCCATCCTCCATCAGACCCTGGTCCGACTGCAAAAGCCCCACTCTGCCGATCAGGTTCGTGTAAAACTCGTTGTCGAATTTGTCAAAACTCGCTGGCAACGTTTCTGTCCAGACACATGGTCCTGAGATCCGACTGCATCGCTGCGTTGATGTCCGGGTCGGGTTGACTCGAGCTTTTGAAATTGAAGAGGCGTGTCTTGAATGTCACGCAGTGGGCGAAGCCGATGGTGTGCACGCCTGCGATTGCAAGGTGTTCGATGAAATGCCTGAGAGAAGTAAAAAAAAAGAAAAGAAAAAGAGGGGTTTTTTTTTTTTTTTGCTGACCTGAAAGAACGACGTGGTCCTTTAAATTGAGGCTTTTTGAAGTAAATTTAGCGGTGTTGTTCTGTAGAGATGCCCTTGGGGATGGTATCTGTTCTAAGGCAGATTTTGTGCTTGCGTTTAAACCATCTCTACGTCCTAGTGGAAGGTTCCAGAATGGCCCTCCCACACAAGTGATGACATTAATTATGGTCACAACATACATAACCTAGGTAAATTAATGAACATTCTTGAATATATTAAGTTGCAAAATTTTCAACTTCATGAAAATATGATAGACTGAGAACTCTCTAGACATTTGTATAATTTAGTAATTATAAAACAATAGGTTTAATTTTGTTTTTTTTTTTATTTTTTTTAATTCGTAATGGACTTAGTATAAGGTTTAAATTTAAATTCTGTTGTAACAAACCTACTGCTGTTTCCAATGTTTTTTAAAGTTTAGATAAAATCAACCCTTAAATTAGAGGTATGTGGTTAAAATTAGCATTTTTTAGGTTGATGACCTTTTTTATATAATTTAAGTTTCTATTTTGCTCTATTTTTTTTTTCCAATTCCATTATATTTAGGATAATGAAATTCAAACTCATTATACTTCGTATATTAGTTGAGTTATTATCATTATTACTTTTTAAATTCACAAGATTGAAAAACTCGAACTCTTAACCTATTAGAGTATGTTTGGGCCGCCATGAACAAATGAAGAGAATAAAAACGAAGACAATCCCTTATATTTGAGCTACTAATAATCATTATCTTCATAATCAATTTTACCAAAATTATATTTTAATTGTTTTATTAACTAATTTTTATTATTTTTATAACAACTTTTTTGTACTCTTGTGACAATTTGCACTCTGATGATACCCATTATTTTATTTCGTCATTATCATTCTATTCACAAATTAATCATTCTCTTCCTAATTATTATTATTATTTAGTCTCACCTACTTCTCACTCCTCTCTAATTATTTTATTCTCCCCCCGGACACACTAAAAAAAATGAAACTTTTGTAAATAAATAAATAATTATATATATATATATATTAGGTTTACCATATAGGTAGCTTCCCTGAAGAACAAGTATATCAGCATATGAAACAGTCCCTAGACAATATGTTTCTAAATCTGCTTTTATTGCATCTATCACTTCAAATCCTTTAAGCGATTTTGCATTGCCTGGAGCATTTTTCTCACGTTTCATTCTTTGGTATCGTTGGGAAGAACTGATGCATCACATCCCTAAACACAACGCAAAAGATACCTAATAAATTCAAGTGTAGCTTTACCTAAATTCCATAAACATACATTAGAAAAGAAGAAACTATTCGAATTTTTTGAAATCAAATATCGTTAAGTTTTTGTTTGTTTGGATGGGTTCAAATCACCCGTTTAGCTTCTTTTTAGGGTTTTGGATGGAATTAGAATTTTTGAAGAACAATAATTCACTTAGAACTATAATACCATATTTAATATTATAAAATTTCACCTCAAAACCAATCGATAGTGAGGGGTAGCCCATATTTTTTATATAAATGTTAAAAACTCTTTATATTTTCAATGCTAGACAAATCTATAAGAAAGGGTGTCTCAAACAAAAACACCTACCTCAATAAGTTCTTCTTTTTGATACTTTTGAGTATGCAAGTCAACGTAAACCCACCTTGACTATTCTCACGAAAGATATCGCTTGATCCTATGCATATTATAAAACTATGTAACAAATTATTTCGTAAGTAATTGGTTATCATGAACTGTATTCATACATATCCTTATCTAAAAAATTATTTTTAGATTGTGGGTCATCATAGATTAAACTAAACAATTATTTTTATCTAAATATTATTTGATCACTAGTTCAGGATCTTACATCAAAAAGAAAGAAGACTTCCTGACATTTATTAAATAAATTTACTATTAATTGAATTCTGGATAAAATTTCATATTATCTAATGTAACATCATAGCTTAATCATAGTTTATATAACTGGCTAAAAGAAAATTACTACATATTTAATTACTATAATTAACCTTATCGTTTTGTTTTGACTTATTTTATTTTATTGATTGTTGAGTTAATAAACTGGTCCATTTTGATTTGGAAAAAACATTTACATTTATTTTATTTTTTAATATTTCAGAACTAAATGATTATTCTTGAACAGAAAATTAATCATACCATAGTTACTAAAAAATTCAGTAGAAAATTAATTTTTGAAAAGATATTTGAATCAAAATTGTGAGTAAAAATTCAACCGAAACGTCACAAATCAGGACATTAATTTAAATGAATGAAAGTCAAAAACCAATTTTCAAAATGATGTTTAATTGAATTATCAATAAACAATCAAATCAACTGCCAATTATTTGATCATAAATGTTATTGTTACATAAATATTATTAGTGAAAGTAATCCTAACTTTGTTACGCTTTTTTATTGAAGTCACTCATTGAAAAATTTATATTTATATATTAATAGAACTAAAAAGTGTTCCTCCATTCACAAAGTTCAAAAAAAAAAACCTAATATATATGTATATATATATTATATATAATGAACTCCGAGAGGTGTCAGACTTTGCTGACCCCGGGTTGTGGCCTCCATTTGGCTGACCCCGAGGAGTCGAAAGTGGCGTGGCCTACCCCCGGGGGTCGGCAGTGGAGTTGGCCGACTCTCGAGGGTCGGCAGTGGCGTTGTCCGACTCTCGAGGGTCGGCAGTGGCGTTGTCCGACCCTCGGGGGTCGGCAGTGGCTTTCGCCTTCGTGCGGGTCACATTCTCTTACGAGTCTTTTGGATATTTTAGCCACATGAATTTATTTGGTGGGTTTATGAAACACTTATTTGGAGTATGCTCTATTTTTTAGCTGTACAAAACGAATGCTTTATAAAACCTAAAACCGCATACTTAATTAAAACACACAAGCAAGCACCTCATCATATTTTAATTTAGTTTAATTTTAAATGAATAATCAACCATTTAATTTAACCGAACTACAGAGACAAATTGACCCAAAACAAAATCTTAATCACAAGATCACTCCATCACTAATTTAATTATTGTACACAGTTTATTAAATCAAATGAGCAAAAATTAAAAAAAAAAAATATTCAATAACATTAATGAAAAATATATATTTATAAAGAATCTTAATACATCGAGTTTGGTTTTGCTTAAATTATAAATTTAATCAAATAAATATCCCTAGAGATACGGATTAGATATAATATTTGAATATAGGTAGATATTTAGAATATTTTGCGACATTATCTCCTCTTTAAATATTATTGAATTCAAAAGGCTAAACTAAAAAATTCAATGGTTTCTCTAATGGATAAACAGTAAGTTAATTCAGATAGACAAGTAAAAAGCAAAAATTTAAAAATTCAAATTTCTACACAACTATTGTTAAATTAAAAAATAAAACAGATATTTAATTATATTATTTATTATCTTAAAAAGAAAACAAAATAATTAAATAGAAGCCCTAAAAATTTAAATACGGATGGTTACGTTTCCTATTTAAATAAAACAGAGAATAAACGAGTTGTCTTGAATCTAATGCAAAAGTGTTAGGTCTCCAGGTTCTCTCTACAGAACCAAGGAGAGGGTGAGGTCTCTCGAGCTAGGAGGGAGGGAGTGAGGCAGTGGTAGGGTGGTTCAAGGGGAAAGGAGAGTGAGCCAGAAGTGAGGTGGGTCAAGGCGAGGGCGAGTGAAAGCTGGAGGTGGGTGTGTGGGGCGATTATGGACGCGAATGAGTTTACTGAGTTAATGAAAGGGCTAGCATTGGAGGAAGAAGAGGAAGGAGCAGTTTTTGAGCTGTAGGAGGAAGAAATTCGTGATTTTAATGGAAGAGTTGAGGGAGATTTGGTATGCAAAATTCTGTCTTCAAAAACAGTTAGCTCAGATGCTTTCAGAAGGGTAATTCCCAGGATATGGAATGTGGAGAACAAAGTCAGAATTGAGGTCCTAGGGGAAAATCTCTTTCTATGCTCCTTTTCCTGCAAAAACTCAAAGGAGAGAGTGTTGGAAAGAGGACCATGGATTTTTGACAACTCTTTGTTGATTTTGGAGCAATTGTCTGGAGGCAAAAGAATATCTGAGATGGAGTTCAACAAAGCTCAGTTCTGGATCAGGATCCATGACGTGCCACATGCATGTCATTCGGAAGGAGGAGCTCGGAGTATGGGTAATCTGGTCGGGGAATTTGTCAACTGGGACAGAGAAGGTGATGTTCGGAACAGAGGTAAGTATTTAAGAATTAAAATAGTTCTTAATGTCTTGAAACCTTTAAGGAGGGGTCTGAAAGTCAGAAGTGGAGCTATGTCGGAGGAGAAATGGGCGCGCATTTCTTACGAAAAGCTGCCAGAGTTTTGTAAATGTTGTGGTAGGATGGGTCACGGTTTTCTGATGTGTTCCTTTGTGGTGTTTGAAGAGAAAACCCTGGCCGTTCAGTGAAGAGTTGAGAGAAGTCAGCCCAGTTAAAAATTTTGGGGCGTTGAAATTGAATTCTGGGGAAGGAAGAGGTAAAGGAGGTGGCAGAGGTTTTGTTGGTTTTAGCAGAGGACTTGGGAAAGATTTGGAACGGGCTCAGGGGAGTGGGTTAGACAGAGGGGTGGGAAAAGGCGAAGAGGCTTGTACTTATGCAAAGGGGGATAGATGTTTGCTCCAGCCAAAAGTGGGAGAATCGATGGCTGCTACGAAGAAGACGAGCCACCAGGAGGTGGATCGGACTGTGGCGAGGTCGAGTGAGTCAAGTGAAACTCGGAACGAGTTCGACGAGCTAAGAAGAAGAGCAACGGTCACTGACGGCGGGGGAACTGTTGGGAAGAGCGTGACAGAAGGAATTTGGGGAAAGGACGCTGGAATGAGGGGAGACTTTACTGTTAATGGAAAGTTTTTTAATTTACAGGCTGTGGTGAAGTTGGCGTGCGACAGTGGTAGTACGAAGGAGAAGGAAATGGCAGTCGAGGAGACAAAAGGGGGGATAGGCTGGTGTACACGTGGGATGAAAGGGAGGCGATAAAATTGGGGGACAGTGGATGGGATTTTGGGCCGAGTTTAAGAGGAAAGGAGAATGGGCTGGGCTGTTTAGAACAGGGAGCTGGTAAAAAGGAAAAAGGCAAGGGGCTAAAAGGTTGGGAAATTGGGCCGACTTTATTGGGCTGTAATGATGCTAGGGAGGGTAATAACAGTATGGGCTGGGAGAAAGAATTAGCTAAGCAGGATTCGGTTTCTCAAGCTGGGGATTTTTATGGACCGGTGCAGAATTTTGATGGGCTGGCAGGGGGAATTTTTTTGAGTGTGTTGGACGGTAAAGGGGCAGTCCAAAAAGTCCAAAAATTGAAAGGTCCTATGGGTGCTAATGAGACGTTGGTTTTGCATAGTTCAAGATTAGTTGAAAACAAGTTAAGGGGAGATGCAATCAAGAGCGGTGTGGCAGTAGGAGGTGAGCTAAAAAAGGTAGATGGAAAAAGGGTGAATCAAGAGGAAGAGAGACAGGTGGTGAATAAGACTGCAATGAGTTGGAAAAGAAGAGCTAGACTTAGAACCATCCAAGGAGGGGAGATGGAGGTCGAGGAGGCAGGTGAAAATTATTGTGGGGCAAAACATAAAATAGATGGGAAGGAAAGAGGGATTAGTGGCAAGAAAGGAAAAATAGACTACGTTGAGTTGATCAACGGGATATCGACGGAGACTGTAGAGCAGTCTCGCCGGACGCAATGAAAACCTTATATTGGAATGCTCAGGAGTTGGGAAACCCCTGAGCCAAAAGAGCGCTTTGTTATGAAGTGCTAAAAGTGAGACCTCAAATTATTTTTGTTAGTGAATCTAAAAGTGACGGGTGGGTGTTGGATAGTTTGAAAACTCTAGTTGACTGTGACAGCTGCTGGTGTGTGCCGAGTATTGGGGCTAGTGGAGGCCTGATACTCTTTTGGAACTCCTCTCTAAATGTAGAGATCAATTCTTTTTCTCAGGGGCATATTGATGCAATGATTGATGAGGATGGTGTTAGAGGGAGATTTACAGGGTTCTATGGAAGTCCGGTTTTTTCGATAAGAAAAGACTCCTGGAAGTTGATCAGAAGACTGAGAGATGCTATGGAGCCGCCTTGGATTATTAGGGGTGACTTCAATGAAATTATTGATTGCAGAGAGCAAAGCTTTGGGAGTAGTAGAGGTGAGACGGGTATGAAGGATTTCAGAGAGGTTATTAATGAGTGCTCGCTCATTGATTTGGGGTTCTTGGGGGCAGGAGTTTACGTGGATCAAGAACAAAAATCATGGTAATTCCACAAGATGTCGTCTGGACAGGTATTTCGCTAACCCTTCTTTTATTAATTTGGCTGGTAAAATTCTTGTTTCTCATGATAATTTCCTTTCGTCGGATCATAGACCGATTATTGCTGAATTTGGTTGGAAAACTTTTAGGAATAGAGAGTCAAATGGGGGGAAGAAGCCTCTTAGGTTTGAGGATAGCTGGGGGTTGCATGATGAGTGTAGAGAAATTGTTAGGGATAGCTGGAATGGTCTTAGATTAAGGAAAATTAACGCGGATAATTTTACGAATGGAATAAAAGTTTGGTTAACTAATTTGAATAGTTGGAACCAAAAAAGGTTGAGAGGCTCTATTAAAGAGGCGGTGAGAATTAAAGAAAAAGAACTTGATGATTTGGTCAAGGTAAGTGGCAATGCGAGAACTGAATTAATTATTAAAACTGAAGGTAGCCTTGAAAAACTTCTTGAGGAGGAAGAGATTTACTGGAAACAAAGGTCGAGAGAAGATTGGCTTAATCGGGGGGATAGAAATACGAAATGGTTTTATATGAAAGCTTCTCAGAGGAAAAAAAAGAAATTATATTGAGAAGATTAGGAGTAAGGAAGGGGTCTGGGTGGATTCTGTGGAAAGTATTGCTTCAACGGCTATTGATTATTTTAAAAATATTTTTCATTCTAACAAGGGGTGTGAGGAAGCTAGGAAGCGTATTTTTATGGGGGTTGAAAAGAAGATTTCTGAAGCGGATGCTTTGTGGTTAGATAAACCCTTTACTAGAGAAGAGGTGGAGAGAGCTTTAAGGGGGATGAGTCCTTCAAAAGCCCCTGGTATTGATGGCACTAATGCTAGGTTTTTTCAAAAATATTGGGACATTGTGGGGAGGGATGTGGGGGATCTTTGTCTTGGAGTTCTTAATGATGGGGAGGAGGTGGGAAATCTGAATAAAACGATTATTGCTCTTATCCCAAAAAATTTACATCCTAGTAGTATGCAGGAGTTTAGACCCATAGTCTCTGTAATACCATTTATAAAATTATTGCCAAAACTATGGCCAATAGGCTTAAAGGAATATTGCAAAAGGTGATCTCTCCTAACCAGGCTGCTTTTGTACCAGGTAGACTTATTACTAACAATGTGATTATTGGTTTTGAGTGTATACATTCGATTATCAAAAAGGAGGAAAAATAAAAATGGGTGGGCTGCATTTAAATTAGACATGAACAAAGCGTAGGACTGAGTGGAGTGGGGTTTTCTTTTTGGTATGATGCGTAAACTGGGAATTAGTGAGAGCTAGACCAAGAGAGTAGAGAATTGTGTTTCTTCTGTCAGGTTTGCGGTGAAGATCAATGGAACGTTGTTTGGGGATATTGTCCCTCAAAGAGGATTGAGGCAAGGGGATCCGCTTTCTCCTTACTTGTTTCTCATTTGTGCTGAAGGCCTGACTGCTCTCCTGAACAGGGAAGAATCTCTAAACTCTTTCAAAAGTCTTAAAATTAATCAATCTTGTCCTTCAATCTCTCATTTATTCTTTGTTGATGATAGTCTGGTTTTTTTCAGGGCGGATGAAGAAGGATGTGCTAAAATCAAAGAAATTCTTAAGTGCTACGAGTTGGCTTCGGGCCAAGAAATTAATTTTGATAAGTCTGGTGTGCTTTTTAGTGGCTGTATCAGTATGGCCAGGATGGAGGCTCTTGGCAAAGTTTTGGGAGTGAAGATCAATGAGAATTTGGGTGTTCACTTGGGGTTGCCGTCGCAGACCCAAAAGAATAAAAAAGACCTGTTTTCGTCAATTAGGGGCGTTTGGAGAGATGTTTACAGTCTTGGAAAAGAAAGTTGCTGTCTAGAGGGGGGAAAGAGATTATGATCAAAGTTGTGGGGCAGGCCATTCCTATTTATACGATGAGCTGTTTTAAACTCCCTAAGTCTTTTAATGAGAATCTAGAGCAACTGTGTGCTAGATTTTGGTGGGGCTATGATGAGGAGAGGGGGAAGGCTCACTAGGTGGCGTGGAAAAAACTCTGTAAAAGGAAGAATGGGGGTGGTCTGGGTTTTAGGAACCTTAATTTGTTTAATCAAGCTATGCTGGCAACGCATAGCTGGAGAATTTTGAGAAATCCAGATAGTCTTATGAGCAAAGTGCTGGCGGGGAAATATTTTAAGAATTGTAATTTTTTGAAGGCAGAGCTGGGTAGTAACCCCTCGTATGCGTGGCGAAGTATTTTATGGGGTAGAGATATGTTTGAACAAGGGTTTAGATGGAAAGTGGGGAATGGTGCTCTTATTGAGATCAGTCGTGATCCTTGGATTGCTAGAATGGGAAATCCTTTTGCCATTCACATGACTGGAGATTGGGAGGACAAGAAAGTTGCAGTCTTAATTGATGAAAATGGTGGCTGGAGGGAAGAGGTGGTTAGGAGAGGTTTTTGCCAGGAGGATGCGGAGGTGATTTTGGGTATGCCCCTGTGTGAGTCGGGGGGAGTTGATGAAGTGGTGTGGAATTACTGTGCAAAAGGGTGTTTTTCGGTGAAAAGTGCTTACCAGTTAGCAATGGACCTGGCCGATCGCGGTAAAGCTTCTCCCTCGGGGGGTGAGGCTACGGCTAGGGTGTGGGACAACTTTTGGAATGTTCGTTGCTTTCGTAAAATTAAAATTGAAGCCTGGAGTGTTATTGCTAATGCTATCCCGTCCAGAAGTAATATTTATAGTCGGGGGGTTGATATTGACACTAGATGTCCGTTGTGCTTCAAGCTTAGAGAAACAAACATGCATATTATCAAGGACTGTAAGCTGGCTAGAAGGATGTGGAAGGATGTCTTCCCGTGGTTTGGGGACTTCAAGGAGTTTTTTAAAAATATTGATAATGGGATCGAGTTTTGGGATGGGATTTGCATGAAAATTGATAAGAAAGATAGATTTAAAGCACTGATTATTATCTGGAGTCTTTGGAACCATAGAAATGATATTATCAACAACAATGGGGTTCGGGAATTCCGAAGACTCCAGAATAAGGTGTATAAAATGATTAATGCTTGTGTTGTTCATTTTTCAGGTCATGAAAAAGTGCTGAACAGGGAAGCCGAAAAAAGGAAAGCTGTTTGGGAGGCCCCTCCTCAGGGTTGCTGGAAGATGAATACCAATGTTGCGGTTTGCCCCAGATCAGGGGAAGGAAAGATCGACTGGATTGTTCGAGACTTCAAGGGGGCTCCGATTGTTGTAGGGGCAAAAGCGGGCTACAGAAATTGTAAGGTCAAGATGCTCGAGGGGACGGCGATTAAAGAAGGGCTGAAAAGTCTTTTGAGTGCGTGCTCGTGGATTCCTCCGCTGCTTGTGGAGTCCGATGCAATGGGCGTGGTCAAAGTGCTGGTGGGAGAGGACACGGATATTTCTGAGTTTTACAACGTTATTGTTGATATTAGGTTGTTGTCTAATATTATTGGAGATGTGTTTTATCTTCATTGTAATAGGAATTGTAATAGGGTGGCGGACTTGTTAGCCAAAACTCTTACCGTGCCTTATGTGGTGTGGAACTTTTGCCCTTCGGGGTTGGATGCTAGGACTTTTTTTTGGAGGGGGTTCTCCCCCCTTGGTGGCCTCCGGTGTGGAGGAAGATTGTATTCGTGGCTTGTTTGTTGTTTAATTGGATGAGTTCCTTTCAAAAAAAAAAAAAAAACAGAGAATAAACGTGTGACAAATAAGGAAATAAAATCAAATAAAAATAACAAAAATAATAATAAAAGGAATTAGTTTCCTAAGGAAGTTCTGAATTAATATTGAAAAGGGTTGATTAATATAGTTTCCTTTTTTGTTTGGGATTTGTGTTTTCACGAGTATAAATTCTCAGATTGTTAATCATATTTACCAGAAACAAGAAATCATGGCGCTTCCCAACGACGTCGTAATAGAGATTGTAAGCCGACTTCCGTTAGCCGAACTTGTGAAAGCTAGAGCCCTTTCAAAATACCATTCTCAAGCCAGCCATGAATCATTCTACAAAGACCTAGCCGCCAAACATGGTCCCCTTTTCCTTGACGGCTTTGTCTTCCAAGTTCTAAAACGCAACGGCTTTACCTCTTACTTCGCTTCCCCATACCCTAACTCTTTCGATTTCTCTATCGATTTCGTCCCCGGAAACAACCCCATAATCATAGCCACCGCTGCCAACGGCCTCGTCTTAGTCAAAACTTCCCATCCACGTAGCTATAGATATACCATGTACTCTATTTGCAAACCCTCAACCAAACAATGTAAAGGCATTCCAATTCCCAAGCTTCGTTACTTCACTAAAAGCATGGCCTTTTACGTCGTTGGTTCTCATCCTCTACACTTCAAAATCCTTCGTTTGTCCCAAGAAGAAATCTCATCCAAACGCCCCCACTCTTTCTCTTACATGATTTGCGAGCTTTTCAACTCGAACATTTGGCGTTGGAAGCGCTTAAACGACATCGTTCTAGACTGTACTCTTGGAAATCTCGTGCCTTTTTCAGGACCAGTTGTTGCTTGCGGCTATGCTCATTGGAAAAATAGTGACGAGAAATCCATCTTTGCTTTCGACTTTCACTCCGAAACTTGGTCGATAATTTCAATGCCGAAAACTATAGTTGAGGAGAATGAGGATACGGAGAAAAGCTATGAGATTCCAAGATGGCACACGGAGCTCGTTGCGTACAAAGGGATGCTCGGGCTGATGCGAAAGTTTTACGAACCGAAAACCGGTTCGACGGAGTTATGGATTATGAATAACTACTTTAACAAAACATGGACCAAAAGGAATGGTTTGCCGGAGGAGACAAGGGCTTTCTTTGGGTCAGATGTTTCAGTATATTCGACGTGTAATGGAGTGACATTTTATAACATAGAGACCAACCGGTGCCATTCCATAGAGTTGGGAGAAAGAAACTATAGATTAGAAGGAATTAGGATGCACCTGTTTTCTTTCGTGACGGATTTTGAGTCGTGGGATTTTCATCCTCCACCTCGGACTATAAACCCTAAAACTATGGCAAAGATCATTCGGAAAAATTCCCAAAAAATAAACCTGTTTTAATTACTTCTTTATTTTTTTTACATATTATAACTATTGTTTGTGTATTTTTTCTACTATATTTTTTGGATGTATTAATAATACTCTCTTGTTGGCTTCTTGAATGTACTGAACTTCACAATTCTTGGATGCTAATTTTCTTTTCTTTTTTTTGCGTAAGAATTATGTTATTGAGTATATATGAATATTCTAATAAATTTGATTTAGTTTATTAAAGGAATGGTTTATATAGTTGATGGGAGTCTTTTGTATTTTATTAATGATTTTTTTTTTGTCATCAATTATTAAAAATTATGGGTGCTACTCAAGAGACTAATTAGGGTTCTTCAAATATAAGTATTTGTTTATTTTGATTGAAGTTAGAGTGTCGATACTTTTTTTCTTTTTAAATAGTAAAGAACATTAGGAGGGTTTGTTATGGGGTTTTAGAAGAGTATTTGTATCTACTAAATATTCTTTAAAAAGCTATATCTAAAGAATCTTGGATTATTTAATTTACAAATTGTATTATATTAAGCATCTCATATTGAGAGAGTAATCAGACATTCTATCAAATTATATTATAATTATGTTGATCTAACTGTGCTTTATATAGGGGTTGTTTGTTAAGGGATTTTAGAAATTGGGCGGAAATTAGCATTAGGTGCTAGTGTTTAGGTTTTTTTTTTTCATAAGCGGACTGGGCAAGGAGGAGAAGGGATAGTATCTATAAAAAAAGGTTTGTAGTGTTCAATATAAAAAAATTTCTAAAAATAATTTTGTCACTAAATTAGTTCACGTTGTGTTTGTTTTTTTATAGAAAATAGTTGAGTAGTTAATAATAATTGGATACTTGTTTTTCGATTGATGTTAGTTGTAAATGTATAATTAATTACCGTAATGATGAAATGATGTAAATATAAAATTTAATAAATAGTTAAAAATGAATATTTATTCTTAAATATAAATGAGTGATTTTTTAACTCAAGCACAATATTAAATGCAGTTAATATAATAATAAATAAATGAATTAATCTAAAATTTTAAGGAGTAGTAGAAATACTCAGTTCCTAATAGAAATAATATATGAGAATGATACAAGAGGCCTTTGTGTGTAAGAGCCTTTGTATGAGGTTCATCAGTAAAACT
>JBBMEG010070331.1:1540-13223 GCA_037832605.1 Cyclanthera cordifolia | reverse complement strand
GGTCGGCCAAGGAAGGCCAGGACCCCCTCGGGGTCGGCCCTTGCAGCCTTACCCTTCTCGGGTCCGGCAACGAGTAGATCCATCCGAGTGGATGGGCCGTGGAGGTCAGGACTCTTCGAAGAGTCAAGCGAGTCCAAGTAACATTTGGAGGCGTTGCACCACGTGGCGTCGCCCTTTACAATGAGTAGGTCGGTCCCATTTGGTCGACCGTGGAGGCCAGGACTCTCCGAAGAGTCGACCAAGTCCAGAATCAAAGCCGTTACATCTCCAAAGGGTAACGGCCAGGAGTTACGCCGGTATTCATACCTGGCTTAATTGCGGACGTTTCTAATGGTCGACCGTTATATCGCCATAAGTGAGCCGCAGCGGTTACAAGGCCGGCTGCTATAAAAGTCAAGTCATTTCTCCCTTTCAAGGGGCGATTCTTAAGCTATTCCTAAGTTCTAATTTTACTCTCCCTAAATCCGTTTCTAACTTAGACATCGGAGGTCATGTGGCTCACACCACCGGTGTGCCCTAATTCGTCTTTTTTGCAGGCCTTTTCGCCCTCAGCTAAACAAATTCATTGTGGATATCCGTTGACCATTTTTCGGCATCAACATACTTAATCCATATCAAGAATTTTTAATAGTCTATATTGATGATGTATTTATATTTTCTCAAATTATTGATCAACATTTTATTCATCTTCAAATATTTTATCATGTTGTAAAAAAATTATTATTTCAATTTCATATACGTTTTCTTGGATTTGATATTCATTTAGGATTTATAAAACCGATCTAGAGATTAATTGAATTCACCCCAAACTTTTCTGATAAAATTATTGATAAAACCTGGTGACAAAGATTTTTGGGTGCCTGAATTATGTATCAAATTTTAATCAAAACATAACAACTCTTTGCAAACTTCTTTATGAGACTTCGGAAAAATCCAAAATCATGGACTACCAAACACACACAGAAAGTGCAAAAGATTAAAAAAAAAATTGCGAATACCATTCCATGTTCAAGCCTTATCAACCAAACAACAAAAATAATTATGGAAACTAATGCATTTCATATCGGATATGGGGAAATCCTTAAACAAGATCAAGACAATAAAGAATTTATTGTCAAATATCAGTCACGTAGTTTAATTGATTCTTTAAAAAATTATTAGACGGTCAAAAAAAGAAATTTAATCTATAGTACTTAGCATTCAAAAATTTTAGGGAATTTGATTAACAAACATTTTATTATTAAAATTGATTTTAGAGCATCAAAGTTTATTTTAGAAAGTATATGAAAAATCTTATTTTAAAACAATTTTTTGTAAGACGGCAGGCAATCTTATCTTGCTTTGATTTTGAAATCCTCCATATATAAGGCCAAGACAACCCCTTGGCTGATTATCTCTCAAGAAAATTTCTACGCTCAAAATCTCTTGCTTCTCCTTCCTCTTCTCCTTTCTAAAATGATGGGCACTAAGAAAAAAATAGCCTCCGGCTATGTCAAACTCATCCTCAACACCACGTCCACTTACTTCAATGATTGCCGATAACTATTCCATGGATTACGATCATATCTTGTAACCAAGCCTATGCCAAGGATTTAGTGTCGAATTGTCAAAATTCTACATTTCCATTCCTTACTTCTACATTCCTCGTAGAAGGATGGTATTTGATGAGGAACTTCTCAAAAAGTGTATTCCAATAAGGGAAATGTCCTAGGGGGCAAAGTGTCCACCCAAACTTTAGCATTGTCCCTTAATTAATAAAGGAACAATGTAAGTCTGAGGTCCTCTAGTAAGACATTAAGTATCTTAAATGAATCAATTATCCCAAGGAATGATCTTAGATGTTGATACAAATCCTCATATGTTTTACCATGGAATTGTACGGCGTTTAGCAACATTTGAAACATTACAGACTTCAACTTAAAAGATATTGCTCTTATTTCGGGCCTTATAATGCCCGAATTTAGAACATGAGCAATAGGGCCAGCATAAGCTCAAATAGTTGTATCCATATCATCTACTACTTAACTGGTATTAGCATTTAGATTAACATTCTCAATGATGGGTGCATTAGGTAAAGCATTACTTGGTTACTAATGATTCATTCTTTCTCTTCTTGTCCTTTTCTTCTTTTGGCCTATATGGTGATATGTTCTTTCAATGTGATTGTTCATGCACAAGCATCATCCTTCAATGAGAAAATTGAACCTCTTCAGAATTAAACACAAATATCAAAACAAAACAATAAATTTCTAAATTAAAATGAGTCCCAGGAAACAACGCCAAAAACTTGATGGTGTGATGTGGCAGATGCAAAATTAGTTTATTAATGTACAATCATGGATGTTACACGCATTGGCAATGTTATAAGCATTCCAATTCACAAAAAATGCAAGTATACGTCGTTAATTGCAATAAAGTAATAAATTCCTAAGTCATATCCTCAAGGACTAATTGCTATCAAGAATTTTCTAAATTGACCTAAGAATAAACAAAAAATCAATAAAATGATGTGATTTAGGTTTCGTGACTTAATTGTAAAGACAAATTAAACTATGTAGAATACTGAACAATCAACATGTTAAATGCGATAGGAATTCCAATTGACAAAATTAATAAGTCACAAAATATAAACTTGTAACTAAATAATAATCTTAATGCAAGTACTCAAGCTGCCACTCAAAGCTTGATGCATTACCTAAGTGAACATGTCCAATTGTGTGATAGATATTCTCAGCCTCCATAAACATACAATAACTTATATAATCTAATGAAGAATAATAATAGATCTCTTAATACTTCTTTCTCATGAGTGTGAATAAAAAGCAAACAATGAGTGGATGATCAGTCGGCCCTTGTTAAATAAACATGATTACTTTGTTAATGACTACATCTTTCTTTTATCTTAATTAAACTAAGTTACAGTATGTATTCCTTAATCTTAACCTAAATTATTTTTAGTTTCTGATGAAATTTGAAAACAATGAGGACATAAGTGCAATGAGATAGACATTAGCAATGTAGACAACACTGAATTTAACTAACTAACTGAAAAAATTGGAAATCAAGCATGAAAGTAGCTAACATTACAAACAAAATTAACAACAAAAATTAACATAAAATATGGAATAATAAAAAATAATAACTAAGCGAATCATGAATTGAAACAAAGCTTAAAACATACTTATATTAAATTGAATCAAAACAACTGTTTAACTAGATACTCAATAAAATTGAATTTAAAAACACAAGATAATTAAAAAAAGAAAAGAGAAACTAAGCTAGGATAAAACAAAATTAAATAGATAAGATAACTCCTTGGTTGTGTAGCAACAATGGCTTTCTCTAGCGGCGCCTGCTTCCTCCGTTTATTACCTTCGAATCTGAAAGCTTCAGATGAAGAATTATGCATCGTCTCCGACGTCTACTTTACCTATGGTTGGGAATGGAATTACAGCTCATGAATTTCTACTCTTACCTTTTGAGAATCTCTTCGCTCTAATTTCTTCTACACTCTCTCATGTTGTGCAACTCCCCTTTTAAACTTTGACTCACTGCTACACGACTCCTAACTTCTCTCCCACTACACCCTAAACCGCCCTCAACTATCAACTTGCTTCGACAGTGAACTTCTAATCGTGATTGTCCAACTCAGCATGTGCTCCATACATGAGATGTTTTAATTCAAATATTTTGCTAATTCCAAGGCTGAATGCGACCAACATTGGAAATGAGTGGCATTCAAAATGTCCTTTGCATTGGAGTCATGTACACAAATGAATACTTAGAGGGACAATTGAATTCTAACAATTAAAATGTAAATAACATCCAACTTATATGCAATAAATATGCATTTTGAGTATTTTTTAACATGATTTCACTAAAGTGATTGTGTAATATATTTTAGCTAAATTTCTATTCAATTTGATGTGAATCTCATTGGGAATGTCTAAAAATTTCTCAAATTGCCTTTTGTTTTGTTTCTTCTTGTTCAACCTTTATGGATAAGAAGTAAGAGGTGGTGTGAATATAGGTGTTTGTCTTTTCTTCCCTTTTCCTTGGTTGATTTGTCTAATGATGGGCTTCTGACCTTACTACATTCCTCTTAACTAGTGATAGCAAGAACTCCCAATATTTTTCCTACAACGTTGTTAGCACTAATGATGCCCTCTGCACTGGCATCGCTGCTAGCTTTTCATCCTTTAACTCCACTCTTAATTTATCCTTTCATTGTTTGTCCTTCATTTCAACTGCCAATGTCTTTCCACTTCCGAGTTCAATAGATTGAACTTGGTCCCTCACGCTTTGTGTGTTTAGTGTTAGCAAGTCTCAATACACTAAAAAGGGGAATGAAATACCATCATTAACTCACCCTACACTTCCAAAGAAGTGAAACATTTCTAGCAATTCACACTACAATGCGGGAAAATGACGTCATTGCCATGAATCAAAAATAAATAAAGAGTGGGACAATAGCGTTTCTTTAAAAAAAAAAAAATGAAAACAACACCGTTAAGCATAAGTTAGCGATCATGTGTTGCACACCTTACAACGTCGTCTTCTTCCAAGTCAAAATGACGTCCCTCGAACTTGGCTATCATTTAACCTTTACCTTTCCTTTCTTTAAGGTCTTACAATAACTCTACTTGGAGTGTTGTTTCTCTTCCACCTATGCAATCAACTATAGATTGTAAAGAAGCTTACAAAGTGAAGTAGAAAGTTGATGAAACACTTCAAAGATACAACACATTGTTGGTTGTAAATTGGTGCACACGACAAGGACTTGACTTTATTGAAACATTTTACCCTATTGCTAAATTGGTTAATGTAAGAGTACTACTCAATGTGATTGTTTCTCTTAATTGGATGCTTTTTCAACTTAATGTGAATAACCCATTACTTCATGAGATTTTGTTTACAATTCAAACATGATTTTTCCCAGTTATATATACGCCATCTTCTCTCGTTTCTCACAATGAGGGTTGTTTAATGTGCAAACGCCACAAATCGTTGTATGGACTTAAGAAAGAATCTTGTCAATGTTTTGCAAAGTTCGCTGAGACACTTTTGTCTCTTCATTTTAAGTAGTCCAAAGTCAATTACTCTTTTTTTTTATGAGGGGAATGTGACTCTTTTGTAGCACTTCTAATATATGAGTGATGATATGACAATAACTTGTGCTAGTATTTGTTTGAGCATTAAAAATCGTTCTCAAATGAAAAAATAATAATAATAATCATCAGCTTAAGGACTTAAGTGATCTGAATTTTTTTTTTTCTTGGCTTAGAACTTAACCAATCCTCTTGTGAGATTTTTCTATCTTAAAAGACGATATATCTTACCATTATTGAAAGATGTTGTCTGCTTGTCTATAAACCTGAAGTTTTCTTGATGGATTCTATTGTTTGGTTAAAATATTTGGAGAATATTTTGATTAATGCTTTGGCATATAAAAAAAATTTTGGTTGAGTGATGCTTTAACATATATAAGAGTTTTCGGTAAGCTTTTATTCTTAACCATTCCACTCCCTGAGATCACATATAGGGTTAATATATTAAGTCAATTTATCACTAAGCCTTGTCAAGAGCATGTGGCAACAATTCGATATCTATTATGCTACTTAAAGTGTGTGTTCTTTTGAAATCCTTTTCTTCATTTCAAATACAATCCTTCACGGGTTTGAACTGGCTATCTCTTCTTGAAAAGCGTTAGTCCATGACATATTTTTGCTTGTTTGTTGGGGATTTCTTTGTGTTAAGAAGAAAGCCCACTAAGAAGTGTCTTACTACTTCAGGCCCTTTTGTTTTCTTTTCATTGATATTGGGCTGAAGATTTGTTGGGCTCATAGAGGACAAATGTCGTGTATTTTCAGTTTCTATCATCTGCTTTGTTATGTATTAGATAGGTTTTTCAGGTGTTTTTCCCTCTTCTTTCCTCTGTGATAAATAGAGGAAATAGCTTTTGTAATTAATCATGAATGAATGAATGGAATAGAGGTTTTCTCCTAGAATATTTTGAGTGTTAATATGGCATCAGAGCTTTAGTCATACGACTGAAAAAAAATTTCATATCTTGCACCTTGCTTCCATGGATGATTCTGAAGTAAGTAATGAAGGCTCAGCTAGCACAGCTGGTACTCAATCTGTCATAAATCCAGGAAACAAAATCTCCACAGTCAAGTTGACGAATGAAAATTTTCTAGCCTGGAAATTTCAGAACGTGTTCGCACTAGATGGCTATGGACTATTGGAGTCTCATGTTCTACCAGATTCGTTAACACCACCTGAGCAATAACAGGTTAGTTCATCGTCCTCTTCATCTAATGTTTCACAACATAACCCTTTTTTTTTTAACTTGAACCATATATACGATCTGAAAGAAGCAGGACAAATTTCAATGTTCGTTGCTTCTGGGATCTATGAGTGATGATAATCTCAAACAGATGCTTCACAACAAAACCAAGAAAGAAATTTGGGCTTTCTTAAATCAAATTTTTAATTCTAGAAATCTTGCTCAACTTATGAAACACAAGGTCTACACTACAAAATTTCAAGAAGGGAGGTTCCTCCTTAAGTGAGTACTTCTCCAAAATCAAGAAGTTTGTGGATGCTCTTGCAGCAATTGGCAAACCAGTATCTGCAGAGGATCACATAATGTATATCCTAAATGGTCTGGGATCTGAATATGAGTCCATGGTCTCGGCAATCTCAGCGAACGTATGCTCAAATGGCGTTCATGAAGTTAAAGCCCTTCTTCTAACTCACGAAACTAGATTGGAGGCTAAGAGTATTAATGTACATGGCATTCTTCAATCTGCCAATGTTGCTACCCAAACTACTGGATCCAAATAAGGTAATACTCAACAGTATACTAATTCGCATACTCAAGCACATCGAGAAGGTCGTGGAGACCGAGAAAGTGGTCAAAATAGTCATTGGAATAATCAAAAGAACAAATCCTATTGCAATTTGTGTAATAAGTTTTGCCATACAATGCATAAATGTTATTATATATATGATTCTCCAAACCATACTCAATTTCGACCTAATGGAAAGTATCTACCTTATTCCGGATGTTATACTCAATTTGGCGCTGCTAATCACTCTAGATCTCCAAGCAATCAGATGGCTACTATGATCAACACATCTAATTTCTATGCTGACTGTAATTGGTATTCCGACTAAGGGGCTACTAACCAGCTTACTCATAATATGGGAAATAGGTCAGTTAGTTCTTAATACTTAGGCCCCAATCAAGTTCATGTTGGCAATGAGACAGGTTTGAATATCTTTAGATTTGGTTAAGGAACTATTTCTTCTCCCTCTAGTCATCTTTTTCATTTGCATAACTTACTTGATGTTCAATCAATTACCAAGAATTTTATAAGTGTGAGTCAATTTGCATAAGATAATGATGTATTCTTTGAATTTCACCCTTATATTTTTTATGTGAAAGATCTTGCAACTGGTCAAACACTCCTCCAAGGGACTCTCCATGAAGGATTATACCAGTTTCAACTTGCATCTGAACCTCGAGATGTCGGCTCTGCTTTAGTGCTCTCTGTTTTTCCAAATGTCTATAACGTCTGTGTTCCTTTAGAGACTTCTACTGCTAAATTTGTTTCAAATTCTATGTGTTTACATTCTAGTACTGTTTCTACTATCCATCTATTGATTTATGGCATCAAAGGCTAGGGCCCTCATCTTGGCCTATTGTTACTTCTATTTTGAAAACTCTATTGATTTATGGCATCAAAGGCTAGGGCACTCATCTTGGCCTATTGTTACTTCTATTTTGAAAACTCATATGTCTCCAAATTTCTATAAGTATAATAAATCTACATTTTGCAATGCGTGTGCTGTTAGTAAAATTCATGCTCTTCCCTTTTTCTAAATCTCTAACAGTATATACCAAACAACTTCAATAAGTTGTCATTGATTTGTGGGGTCCTGCATATATGATATCTAGGTATGGATTCAAATACTACATGAGTTGTGTTGATGTCGACTTAAGATATACTTGGCTTTACTTCCTTATGTCTAAATCTGAAGCATGTCATATGTTTATGCGTTTTAAAAACTCTATGGAAAAGTTGTTGAATACTTCTATATGTCCTGTTCGAACTGATGGAGGGAAAGAGTTCTTACTGTTAGTTTCATTTTTTATAACTCAAGGTATAGAACATCGAGTTACGTGTTCTTATACATCCAAACAAAACAGTATTGTTGAGCGTAAACATCAGCATATTGTTGAGATGGCCTCACTTTAATGTCTCATGCTACTCTTCCATTATCCTTGTGGGATGATTTCTTTGCCACTTCGGTCTATCTTATAAACAGGTTACATACTCCAATCTTAAATGGCAAGAGTCATATGCAGTAGTTGTTAGATCAAGTGCCTGACTACTCACAACTCAAGATCTTCGGATGCAAGTGCTTTCTTTATCTTCGTCCTTACAATTCTCATAAACTTAATTTTTGATAAGAACCTCGTACTTTTTTGGGATATAGCACACAACACAAAGGGTATAAATGCTTATCTATTACGCAAGATGTACATATCTATAAATGTTCTATTTGATGAACAATGTTTTCCATACATCAAGATGTGGGCGTCCAAACACGAGTCATCTCCTACTGATCAGTGTCCAAATGTACTGCATATTATTAGTGCAACTACATCATCTCAGCCTTCCAACCTTGAAAGTCCAGTGTTGCCTGTTCTATCTCAAATGCCTCATGAACTTGTGTTGCCTAATGTGGTTCAGCCTTCTACTAAGAATAATCAACTAGGTGATACCACTAATCTTCCTGTAGAGGTATCTGTTCCAGGAGAGGCATCTGTACCATTGACTAGCAATTCTCAACAAACAATAGAATGTATCACTAATCTAATTGTAGTAAATATGCATGCTCTGCTGACGCGTGGAATGTGTAAACCAAAGACTTATCTTGTCACATCCACATGTGATGATATGGAACCTCTCAGTCAAAGAACCAATGAAAAATAAATTTTGGATGCAAGCTATGCGAGAAGAATGTGATGCTTTATTGAAAAATAACACTTAGTCGTTAGTTAATAGACCTACTAATCAAAGAGGTAATTGGCTGCAAGCGGATTTTTTAAGATCAAACGAAATTCTGATGGATCTATAGCTAGATACAAAGCACGTCTTGTTGCAAAAAGATTTGATCAGTCTCCTGATGTGGATTATTTTGAAAATTTCAGCATGGTTATTAAAGCAACCACTATCTGTATTCTTTTGACTTTAGCTCTTGCTCATAATTGGGTGATTCGTCAGATAGATGTGAATAATGCCTTTTTACATGGTATATTAGCTGAAGATGTTTATATGGATCAACCACAACGTTTTTGCACAACTGACAAAAATCTTGTGGTTTGGAAATTAAAGAAAGCATTGTATGGACTTAAACAAGCTCCTCGTGCATGGTTTGAAAGGCTCACATTACATCTAAAACAAGCTGGTTTTCGTCAGTCAAGAGCGGATACATTTTTGTTATATAAACAATATGAATCTTCTTGTTGTTATCTGCTAATATATGTTGATGATATCTTGATCATGGGTAACGCTTCAACTGAGATAGATACTTAGATCACTTCTTTACATAATACTTTTTCGTTGAAAGATTTGGGTTCGATGAATTACTTCTTAGGAGTTGAAGTACATATTCATCCTCTAGAGGTTTGTTCTTGTCTCAATCTAAATACATATCAGATATCTTGTACAAATCTATGCAGGATGCTAATGCTATTTTTACACCAATGGCAAGTGGTGTCTTACCTTCTGCATATGGTGGTAAGAAATTTGGAGATATTTATTTATATGGCAGTGTAATTGGTGCATTACAATATGCAACACTAACTCGACTTGAAATATCTTTTGTAGTCAATAAAGCTTGTCAATTTATGCACTCACCAACCATAACTCATTGGAAGCTTCTTAAGCATATTTTACGTTATTTGAAAGGTACAATTCATCACATTACATGGTTACATGTACCTCAGATCCTGATGATCGCAAGTAATTTGGAGGCAACTTAATATCGTGGGGTTCTAAGAAGAAATCTATTATATCTCGATCAAGAACCGAAGCCGAATATAGATATTCTGCAACTGCTGCCACTGAGTTAGTATGGATCTCTGTTAAGTGATCTACAAATTATTAGCGTTAATCTACCAATTTTATGATGTGATAATTAAGTGCGGTTCATTTAAATAGCAATCCTATTTTACATTAAAAAAACTAAGAATGTGGAGTTAGACATTTATTATGTACGTGATTTAGTCCAGAATAAGAAGCTTTGGATTCATCATCTACCTGCAAGTGTCCAGATTGTTGATGTTCTAACCAAACCGCTGACACTAAATACATTTCAAGCACAACATTTCAAGCTCACTGTTCATGATGTCTCGACCATTGGCTTGCGGGGTGTTAAGAAGAAAGCTCATTAAGAAGTGTCTTACTACTTCAGGCCCTTCTTTTTTTTTTCATTGAGATAGGGCTGAAGATTTGTTGGGCTCGTAAGGCACAAATGCCATGTATTTTTAGTTTTTATCCTCCGCTTTGTTATGTATTGTAGGATAGGTGTTTTTCCCTCTTTTTTCCTCTCTAATAAATAGAGAAAATAGCTTTTGTAATTAATCATGAATAAATGGAACATAATTTTTCTCCAAGAATATCTTGAGTGTTAATACTTTGTGTCATGAAAGTCAAAAAAGCAAACCACGATATCAAGTAAGGATGTTCAAAGAACCCAACAATGTCAATGACTCGAACCAATTCAACCCAATTTGACGAGTAGGGTTGAGTTATCAACTTATTTGGGTTGAGTTTGATTCAAATAAATAAAAATTTATGGGTTGAATTGGTTTTTGGATTCACCTAAAATTAATTTGGATTGACCTCAATTTATTATTAATTTTTAAAAAAAATTATTTAACTATAACATAATTATATATGAATATATTTATTTTATTATTATATTTAAGTTTTTGATTATCTGACCAATCTTTATAATATATATAATGACATAAATTGAAGTTGAATGATTAATTAATGTTATTATATAGATTTTTGTTGAATTTAAAAGAAAAACGACTCATTTACTCAATCCATTCAATCCGAATATAAAATATATATGCACATAGAGGATGGTATAGGTTAGCAAATTGGGTTGGATTATGTCACAAATAGGTTTGGTTGGGTGATGTCCATAAATGGGTTGGGTTAAAAATTGACCAACTCAAAAATTCAAAAATTTCCTTTAATCTTAACCAACCCAACCCAGGTACACCCTAGCACCGACGTCGTCAGTACATGGCTTTTCACTTGCTACTTGTGAGATAGTATGGGTTTACTATCTGTTTAATGAGTTAGGACTAACCTTTATGCCATCTTTTCTTTTTTCTAAAAATGAAGTTGCTATTTACATTGCCACTGAACCTATGTATGTAGGAGGAAACATATTGAATTGGATTACTATTTTATAAAGGGTAAAGTGCAAGATAGAACCATCAAGCCATTGTCAGTCAAAAGTTATAAGAACTTGCATATTCTTTCACAAAGCCACTGCGTGTGTAAGTTTAGTTGTTTTTCTATCTTGAGACGAACTATTAGATTTCATAGTTAGGTAGTTAACCACTATGGTATTTTGTTAAGTTCCT
>JBBMEG010070320.1:0-13224 GCA_037832605.1 Cyclanthera cordifolia | reverse complement strand
TTAAGGCCAAAATTTCGTGCATGGCTTGGAATACAAAAGGTCTCAAAAAGCTCTTAAATGCACTTTGTAGAAAATAACACAAATGAAGCCAAAAGTCAATTGAACATCAATTTAGAGGCTTAAATGCTAGACAAAAGAGTAGATTAACTTTAAATATACCTAACAAACTCATCTAAAAGATATCTAGCAATTATGAGCATGTTTGACAAAGTTTGAAATTAAAAAGTTCAAAAATAAAAAATCTGGAATTCTTTTATGGCTTAAAATTCTGCATGTTTTATTTTCCTTGCTTCTTGTATTTGCTCCTTCATTAGAATACTCTAAGGTGGTTGTTGGATTCGTATCAGAAGGCTAGAGGATTATTACCTATTGTGTGAAGTAAACATAAGGATACCAGATGACAGAGTGATCTTTAGCAGTTTCAGGAGTTGATGAATTTTCTCTTTATTTAATTATAGAACTAGTGATAACAAAAAATCACTCTTAATATTAGCTATTGAAAAAAAAACTAACTATTACTTGAGCATCTCTCTAACCGTTATCATATGCATGTCATTACAAAAGATGATATTGAGGCAACCAAATAACCATAAAATTATAATTGAGAAAACCAAACAACGAATAAATGAATCAAGTGTCACAGTTATCAAGCCATCGTAGAGCCAAACTATGGATAGCTAAATTGTAAACGAAGATTGTCAGTTGGGACAATAATCGGTTCAGATCTTATAACCGTGTGTTCGAGTCACGAGTCAAAATTTTTTCCAAACAGTCAAACCAAGTCAAAAGGTTTAAAAATCTCACTAGGTTGGGTTAAATAATAATAATAATAAAAAAAAAAAAACTAGAATATAAGACATAAAGAAATAAAAAAACATATGAAAAAACAAAATACTAATTTATTCCACGTATGAACCAATAACATCCAACACACTTAAAATTTCAAATGACTCATGAAACTCTCACATCACTTAAAACAATTTTTTTTAGTAAATAGTAGTGTGTTTGAAGAACAAAATGAAAGGCAAATATGGTCACAGTACCGACAATATATGTAAATCTAAATTTCAGCAACTTAGACAAAATATATTCAAGCCTTTTCCAAGATCAACTCGTGTCCAAATCAAATTACGAAATCAACAACTTCGGAACGACATGCTTTAAAATAGATAAAGTAATCTAAATTATAAGCATCAAGAACGATAATTATAAAAGTTTAGGGAAGAGAAATTGACATCGATGTATCCTGGTTCACCCAAAAATGGCTACGTCCAGCTCTCTGCTACCAATTGCAGGTTCCACTAAAATTTCGTTAGGAGAATACAAGAGTTTTACAAATACTCTTCAATGGAGAAAAATAAAAAACCCTTTTACAAAGAATACCCAAGAAGAAAAAACTCACCAAGCTTCACAAAAAAGCTCTCACTGTTTTTTTTCACTCTTTGATTTTTTGTAACATAGTACACAACACTACCAAAAAAAAACTTTTATTGTTTTATCTCATATTTAATTAACTGCACACATTATTTTTTGATTTAAAAAAAAAAACTACCCACTTTCTGTGGGTTTTGACTCCACAACCTAACAATCTCCCACTTGGAGACAAAACACGCAACACATCTCCTCTGCAATGGTAGCGACTCTTCTCTACTCATGAAGAAGTCCAACTGAAGTTGCACATAACTTCAGTTTATCAACAGGAATGGTCTTGGTAAACATATCAGCCGGATTCTGACTTCCTGCAATCTTTTCAAGCACTAGCAATTCATCTTCCAAAGCTGATCTGATAAAATGGTATCTCACATGTATGTGTTTCGTTCTCGAATGAAACACTGGATTCTTTGCTAAATGAATAGCACTCTGACTGTCACAATGCAGAGTCCCTTTACCCAATTTCAAGCCAAGTTCATTCAAAAAAGACTGAAGCCATATCATTTCTTTACTTGCCTCAGTAACTGCAACATACTCAGCTTCTGTAGTAGAAAGAGCTACTATCTTCTGTAATTTAGATACCCACCTAATCGCAGTATTACCAAAAGTAAAAACATACCCGGTAGTACTTCTCCTGCCATTTGTATCACCTGCCATATCTGCATCAACATAACCCTGCATCCCAATGCTGTTTTCGTGGATTACTCATATATCTTCTAACAACTCTCACTGCATGTGGAATGTCTGGTCTTGTGAAAACCATAGCATACATCAGGCTCCCTATAGCTGAAGCGTATAGCACTCTGGCCATATAATCTCTATCTTGCTCGGTAGTAGGTGAGTGGTCCTTAGATAATTTAAAATGACAAGCTAGAGAAGTACTCACAGGCTTTGAATTTTCCATGCAAAATCTGTCTAACACTTTTTTCACATACTCTTTCTATTACAATGTCAATATACCATCCTTTCGTTCAATCCTCATTCCTAAGATTTGTATAGCAGCTCCCAAATCTTTCATATCAAACTCTTAAGATAATTCAAGTTTTATCTTAAGAATTTCCTGTTCGTTTACACCTGCTATCAGCATGTCATCAACATATAGCAGTAAAATAACATACGAGTTACCTTGAGTTCTAATGTAGCAACAATGATCTGCCTGACACCTCTGAAATCCACGGTTGCACATAAAACTGTCAAACTTCTTATACCACTGTCTGTGTGCCTGTTTGAGACCATACAAGCTTCTTTGAATTTTACACACCATTTTCTCTTGACCCTGAATTGTGAAACCTTGTGGTTGTACCATGTAAATCTCTTCTTCTAAATTTCCATGAAGAAACGCAGTTTTTACATCCATCTGTTCCAGGAACAAATCTTCTTCTGCCACTATTGACAAAACAGTTCTAATTGTAGTTAACTTAACCACTGGAGAAAATATTTCATTGAAGTCAATACCTTCCTTTTGCTGAAAGCCTTTGACTACAAGTCTTGCTTTGTATCTCTTGCTGCCATCGGGTTCTTGTTTAATTCTATAAACCCATTTGTTCTGCAAAGCTTTCTTACCTCTGGGTAACTCACCTAGTTGCCATGTTTGATTTTTCATAAGGGAATCCATCTCATCTCTCGTGGCCAACTCCCATTTGACAGAATCATCAACTTGAACCTCCTCATCATAGTACTCGGGTTCACCTCTGTCAGTCAACAAAATAAAGTTAAGGCTCGTGGAATACCTCTGTGGTGGTCGGATAGTTCTGCTAGACCTTCTAACTGTTGAAGGTGGCGTACTCTGAACTTCCTTATGCACCACAGTCTGCTTAGCAGTTTCATCAACTGGTCCTTCAGTTTCCACAATTGTTTCATTAAAAGTAACTACATTCTGATCTTCAATAACTGTTGTTCTAGTCTCAACATCAGGAAGACATACATACTGAGTCTTCTCATCTTTTCTTTCATCTATCTCTGAATCAACTGTTGTTCTGTTCTTATACAAAACTTTTTCATTGAAGATAACATCTTTGCTTCTGACTATCTTCTTGTTTTGGTCATTCCAAAACTTATAGCCCATATCAGCTCCACCATATCCAATAAAGTAACATTTTTTGGATTTAGGATCTAGTTTACTCCTTTCTGCAGCATCAATGTGAAAATAAGTCACACAACCGAAAACCTTTAGATGAGAAAGGTTTACTTCTTTACCGCTCCAAACTTCTTCAGGCAACTTGAAGTCTAATGGTATGGTCGAGCTCCTATTGATCAGATAAGTGTTGAGATTTTTGTTTACTTTTTTTTTTTTTCGACCTTCTCTAAGCATATATCAATTTTGTGAATTTTAATGACAACAAAATTATGAATCTACAAGTGATACTAATTTTTTCTACTCAATTGATAAGATTTCCAACAAGCATCAATCAAAAGAAAATAGCTAAAAGAATTGAGAAGAACCAAAACGAGAGTTACGTGGTTCGGACGTAAGTCTTACATCCATGGGCACCTGAGGCGTAACCTAGGTGAGGCAATCTTATTAGAAGACTTATGGAGAACAAGTTCACAAATACAGAATTAATCAACAATATGAATTAAAAACGATATAAAACGATGCCGATTCTATATCTGATAAAATTGCCTTAAATTGTTTATGCAATTAAAAGAAATAAGGGAAAAGGTTAAAGAGACACTTATAGTGAGAGATGACCCTTTCCAGCTTTAAGATCTTCAAGAACCATAATACCCGGATGGAATCTGCACACCGAACAACCTGGAAACAAGTTCTGTGAATTTTGGCGACATAAGCAATGGCGACGGAGCACCCTTCGTCGCAGATTCTTCTCTGCGAGCAACGGCGACGAAGACTTCTTCTTCATCGTTGTTTCTCCTCTGCTAGCAATAGCGATGGAATTCTTCCGTTGCTGAATCTCTGCCTACTAGCAACGACGATAGATCACACCTGACGTTGCTGAATCCCTTCTGTTCAGCAAAGGCGACGGAAACTCCCTTTTCGTCGCTGATTCCCTTCTATTCAGCAAAGGCAACGAAAACTCCCTTTCCGTCGCTGATTCCCTTCTGTTCAGCAAAGGCGACGGAAACTCCCTCTCCGTCGCTGATTCCCTTCTGTTTAGATCCCAAGCTCGGCCAAAAGCAAGAAAGCTCCAAGATTTCTCCTTCTATCTTGTCCTTCTCTTCCAAATAAGTGTATGCACTCAGATACCTTCAATGCCTTCTCTTTTCCTTCCTTTTTGCACTAAACACCCTTAATTCCTTTGCTAGAAGGGCTTCAAAGCTTAAAACACTTTGGTAATTTCACTCAAAATCAATCAAATGCTTGAATCAAAATGCTTGAGTAATTAGTGAAGTGAGGCCACCATTTTATGGTTGTGAAATGAGTGCACATGGAAACCATAGACTTGGAATCATAGTAGAATATCTTAGTTAGTTAAAACTCCCTAACTAAGTTTCAACTATAAGCTAACTTCCAAGATTAGTTAAAACTCCCTAACTAAGTTTCAACTAAAACTAACTTCCAAGATTAGTTAAAACTTCATAACTAAGTTTCAACTAAAACTAACTTCCAAGATTAGTTATTTAACTAATCTTTTAATTAATTCTTATTATCTATGCACTAAACAATTTATGTAAGTAAAACTTGATGTTTAATTAAAACTAAATTAAAGTCTAGGCCATCATTTTTAACAGTAGGTCGCCGTGTTAATTGCCTCAGCCCAGAACATCTTAGGCAATCCAGCATGTAATCTCATGCTTCTAGCACGCTCATTTAGCGTTCGGTTCATTCTCTCTGCCACACCATTCTGCTGCGGTGTCCCTGGAATAGTCTTTACCATCACAATTCCACTGTTTGCACAAAATTTTTTGAATTCCCCACTAACATATTCACCGCTGTTATCTGACCTTAAGCTCTTGACTTTCAGACCTGTCTCATTCTCAACCATAGCCTTCCAAATTTTGAAAACAGAAAATACATCGGATTTATGTTTGAGAAAATATGTCCAAACCTTTCTACTTGAGTCGTCTATGAAGGTCACATAATATCTAGAACCACCAAGTGAAGATACTTCTGAAGGTCCCCACACATCACTGTGAACTAATTCCAATCTTATTGGTTTTAGCTTCGCTCCTGTCTTTGAGAAACTAATTCTTTTCTGCTTCCCAAATGCACAGCTCTCACATAACTTGTGTTCAATTGCCTTCAGTCCCTGTAACTTTCCTGTAGAATGAAGAATTTTCATACCTTTTTCACTTATATGTCCTAGCCTAGTATGCCACAAATCAGTTTCACCCGAACAGTCTACAACAACAACCATATCTTTGTCACTATTATTGACATAGAAAGTCCGTGACTTATTTCCTCGAGCAATTACCATGGCACCTTTTGTAACCATCCAATTTCCTTGGCCAAAGCATATCTCGTATCCATCATTGTCTAACTGCCCCACTGAAATCAAGTTTCTCATCATATTCTGAACATGACGTACTTTGCAAATTTTCCATGTTGAACCATTTTTCATTTTCAATTTCACGTCACCGATCCCAATGATGTCTAAAGGCTCACCATCAGCTAGATAAACCTTTCCATGATTTCCAGCAACATAGTTCTCAAGAATGTCACGCTGACCTGTAGTATGTAATGATGCACCTGAATCAACAACCCATGTATCATGAGCACACTCAACTACCAAAACTAGAGTATCTTGTGCCTCATTAGCAACAACGTTTGAACAGTTTCTTTCCCCTCTATTTTCTTTGGGGCCTTGCAGTCCCTTCTCAGATGTCCAGACTTACCATAGTTCCAACATTCAAATTTTTTATTTTTTGACTTGCTTATGTTGTGTCTTTATTTACCTCAATTCCATTGATTTCGGTTATTGCTTCTGCCTCTATCCACATTAAGCGCTGAACTAGAAGAAGAAGTAATTTCTGAATCTCTTCTGCAATAGCAGAGTCTCGAACTAATGAAAACTCCAATTTCTCCTTCCCACATGAATTTGAAATTGCAGCTTTCATAGTTTCTCAACTATCAGGTAACGATCTCAACAACAAAATCGCATTAACTTCATCAGAAAAATCTAAGTCAACGGCAGCTAATTTGTTTATCATTAAATCAAAATCATTGATATGATTAGTGACAGATGTACCTTCAGTCATCTTCAAATTGAAAAATCTAGTTGCGAGATACACTTTATTGTTTACCGAGGGTTTTTCATACATATTGGACAAAGCTGTCATCAGCTCTTCTGTGGTAGTCACCTTCGCAACACTACTTTGCACATTCTTTGTCAAAGTTAAACGAATAGTCCCTAACACTTTCCTGTCCAATTTTTTCCATTCAGCTTCTCCCATATTATCGGGTTTTCCTTCCAATGGAAAATGCAAATCCTTGGAATATAAATAATCCAATATTTGACATTTCCAAAAGCTAAAATCCGATCCATTAAATATCACCAATTTCTCATCTCCTCCAGTCATCGTTCTGTAACCTGGCTCTGATACCACTTGAAAGGAAAATATGGTCACAGTACCAACAATATATATAAATCTAAATTTCAGCAACTTAGACAAAATATATTCAAGCCTTTTCCAAGATCAACTCGTGTCCAAATCAAATTACGAAATCAACAACTTCGGAACCACATGCTTTAAAATAGATAAAATAATCTAAATTATAAGCATCAAGAATGATAATTATAAAAGTTTAGGGAAGAGAAATTGACACCGATTTATCCTGGTTCACCCAAAAATGGCTACGTCCAGCTCTCTGCTACCAATTGCAGGTTCCACTAAAATGTTGTTAGGAGAATACAAGATTTTTACAAATACTCTTCAATGGAGAAAAAACAAAACACCCTTTTACAAAGAATACCCAAGAAGAAAAAACTCACCAAGCTTCACAAAAAAGCTCTCACTGTTTTTTTTTCACTCTCTCTATTTTTTTGTAACACCGTATACAACACTGCCAAAAAAAAAACTTTTATTTTTTTCTCTCACATTTAATTAACTACCCACAGTTTTTTTAATTTTTTTAAAAAAAACTACCTGGTTTTGACTCCACAACCTAACACAAAATCACGTTCTTTCAAAAATAAAAATTAAGACTTTTCTAGAAAAAAAAAAAAGGCCAATAGGCTCTTTTTGACAAGTGATATAGTAGAAAAAGAAACTACAATAGAGATTTGAAAAAAAATAAACTTTTCACCTTGTTGTTTTTTATTTTTGTAAAAAAAAAAAAATTAGGAGCACAATTTTACAATCAAGAAAATGATACCAATTACCAAATGGGAAGAACATTAACAACCAGAAGTAGGTGCCTTTTGATTTGACGGCTAGGGCTGTAGTGGTACTAGAATTTATACAAACAAATACCAGGTTGACTTCGGAGAGAATTGAATTAAGATTTTATTCTAATAATTTATGAAAATTAATGTTACAATACTACTTCTTAAATAGGGAAAACCTATTTAAACAAGAAGACAAGTTTACAATAAAAAATAAAGTACAAAAGAAAAACTATGGTAAAAATACAATTATAGAATAAAATAAAATTAAATAATTCAACGTAATAATTATCGGCATTCTAATGACAGTTTAAATTTTGTATATATGTATTCACACAAATTAACCAATTCAGATCAGGAGATGTCGAACTCGAACCACCCTGCTTAATTAAAAATTAATTGTTAATCATGAACTTGTCAACTCCTAAACTCGAATTCGAACCAAATCTTAATTTCAACTCATATTCCAAATCAAGGAGTTGAAAAAGATTTTTTTTTTTTTGAAATCTTATCAATACAAGGATGTTTGAACATGAACACATTTTAATAAAATATAAGAACCATTATTATTTCTGAAAATATATGAATTAGTATTGTTCTTAAATTAAGATCACTATTAGCTTGTATTATTGGTTTTCTAGTTTATTTTCTGTTTATATAAATATATTATTGATTTGTAGTAACATATACCTTTAATAATTATGTTGTACAAAAATAGGTTATTGTAATGAATCTAAACAAAAATATATTGAACTATATTATAAAGAGATTATTGTATAATGTTTATTATAATGAATTACTCAAATCCGTTTGTTATGAAATTTAAGAGTTTATATTTATTACTTTGTTCAAATACGATAATATATTACTTATTTTGTAGTTTGATTAAAAAAAATAGTCTTAAAATATTTCAATTTTGAACATATTAATGACATATTTTTTTTCAAATATAAATAGAACTATTAAGTAGTAAATGCAACATTTAAGGTAGTAAATTTAAGGTAGTAAAGAGTTTTTTTTTTTTTTTTTGACAGAATTATGAAATAGTATAATTAGTTATTGCAAAAACCTTGTTTAAGTGAATCATAAATAGGCTATATGTTATGCGATGGTTTGTATGTGTATGATGTACTAATATTTATCATATTACAATAATTTTAAAATTGGGTTTTTAAAACTTTATGTTCATGATATTTTAATGAAAATCAGAAGTGTGTTCATTATATTTTAATGAAAATCAAAAGGTATGAACTTCGAAATACATGATGATATAATAGTTAAAAATAAAACTAATGAATGTATAATTGGAAGAAGGGATAACAAATGAACCAAAATGATAGAGTTTTTTCTTTTTCTTTTGGATTGTGATAAGTATTTGTTATAACTAATAATTTATAGTGATAAAGTGAGAAAACTAAAAGTAAATTTGAGGAAACCATAAAATTATAACTTACATGTGTTTATGTTTTAATGTCTTCTTAAGAGTAAATTAAATAGCGATTAATGAATTTAAATTATTTTATTTAAAACAATAACAATATCATTTTTCAATCTAGTCCACTTACGTTGAGATCGACACAATTTAAAATAGAAAGAAAAACAAAGTATTTAATTTGAGTGTGAATTGGTGTTGTTAATATAGAAATATGTCCTATAAAATATGGTTTAATTGTGTGTAAGTTATACTATGTCATAGTTGTTGACTGAGAAATTTCGGTCAATCATAAATTGTCACATCATTATCTCAAATTTAATGACAAAATTAAATTAACTTTTGAGACAGTATTTCTCAAAATTAAATTGGATCAAAAGTTTGTTTTATTTTGGAATTAGGTCAAAATTAAATAAGACCAAAATTTAATTGGTGGCCCAAATGCATATGAAGACTCATGTCCATGTAAACAAGTCCAATGGGCCAAGCTCAAGACTCAGACCAAAAAACTCATAAAGGCCCAAGCCCAAGGTCCATGGAAGCTCTATAAATAGAGAAGTTTTCCTTCATTTTCAGGATCCATAAGTTTGAAACTACAGAGAAAATTCACAAAGACAGTAGACTCTCCAAATTTCTAAGGATCAAAAGACACAAAGAAGGTGAAGCGATTTCATAAGCAAGTCACTCAAACCGCGCATCGTATTCATCACAAGAAGATCATCAAAGAAGATCAACAAGTTCACGATCAACAAGTCAACGATCGATCTAAAGATCAACAAGTCAACGACCGATCCAAGATCAACAAGTCAACGACCGATCCAAATATCAACAAGTCATCGACCGATCCAAATATCAACAAGTCATCGACCGATCCAAATATCAACAAGTCAACGACCGATCTAAAGATCAACAAGTCAACGACCGATCCAAAGATCAACAAGTCAGAGACCAACCATAATAAAGATCAACAAGCCAATCACAAGAAGATCATCAAAGAAGATCAAGAAGTCCACGATCAAGAAGTCAACGACCGATCTAAAGATCAACAAGTCAACGACCGATCCAAGATCAACAAGTCAACGACCGATCCAAATATCAACAAGTCATCGACCGATCCAAATATCAACAAGTCATCGACCGATCCAAATATCAACAAGTCAACGACCGATCCAAAGATCAACAAGTCAACGACCGAACACCAACAAATTCAACCCCAAGAACAAGCTGCAAAGCCCTTGAGATAATTCTACATTCGAGAATAAGCTGTGAAGCCCTCAAAATATTTGTATATGAGAGAGAAAGAATCAGGGGAACACACTAGAGATTGTACTCCACATTCGCACATATTCAAATCAATACATATATATATTTCAAATTTACACGTGTCTCGCTCTCCTATTTTGCAGTGAAATCTCATGTGAACAAATATATTTAATGTGTGAGTGTAAATTGATGTTGTCATTATAGAAATATATTTTAATGTGTGAGTTTAAATTGGTGTTGTCATTATAGAAATAACAATAATATAAAGTTTAATTTTTTTTTTTTTTTTTTGAGAATTTATAATATGTATATATATAGTTTTATTTTTTTAAATTGGGAAATTTACCTCGAGGAAGTATACTTCAAAGTCTAAGCATTCAACAAACTATGCCACCACTTGGGGATATTTATAATATGTATTTAATTAGTAGCTTTAATGTGAAGATATGTAACGCCCGGGGTTAGGAGGGGTACATGAATGAACCGAGTTCACATTCGAATGAGAGGGATCTTGGGGATATAGTCCCATGGTTAAAGGCTTAAGAGAATTGATTTGTACTACCTATACCATCAAGGTGCACCTTCTTTTTCGGTGGCTCATTGGAACGAACTTCACAGTCAAGCGTGATTAGCTTTGAGTAGTCCTAGAATGGATGATCTCCTAGGGATTTTCCTAGGATGCATGTGAGTGACTTGTTTTACGTCAACTGTAGTTCGAACCAGGGTCTCATTTGAGACAACAACTTATCTCACCAACTCAACCAAGGTCAACTTATTAGTAATATAAGGTTAATTATTTAAGCTATAGAAAGGTACAGAGTCTTGTTGAAATAACCTAAAGTGTAAAATCTAATTTCTTTTTTTCTCTCTCTCTTCCCTCTCGTTCTTTCTTCTCTTCTACGATTCGCGATTTTCTTCCCCTTCCCTCATGTTTCTTCACGCAATCTCCTCCCCCTTCATCGAATCGTCGTCGCCTCTCTCGCTCCCATCGATTTCATCTTTCTCTCGGCATCTCTCTCTCGCGACATCACTGTCTCCATCGTCTCTCTCTCTTTCAGCTTCTCCCTTTCGTGCCATCAATCTCTCCCTCGCGATCTCTCTGTCACGGTGAAGCTAAAGTGTGTTTGTTGCCTAAGAGCAATGGTGTAGGTTTGGGTTTTACTAGGTGCTTGCAGTATGGCGAAGTTAGGCTTTCCTTCATGTTACGTTCGAACCGAAAATCACTATCGAAGTTCAAGAAGCTAGATGGTGTACTGGTATGTTTCGTTTTTCTTACCGAGAAGATGTTGTTTGAGTTGGCAGCTTGTAATGGCTTGGTTAGAAGTTAATCAGTCAAGGGAAGGTTTTTGGATTTTGGTTGATGAGAAACTTGTTCGTTGCTGCCCTTGAGTTGTTTGTACAAAGCTGATTTTCTTTTCCACTTGCGTTTATCATGGAATTGATGTTAGTTGTGGAGCTTATTCACCAAGCAATCCTTGTCGATAGCTTCGTCTGCTCTTGTGCTTGTCGCTTCGTTTATCGTGAGTGGCGCTTACTGCCTCCTCTAGTACTGTTGGTGTAATTGGCAAGGGCTGTCAAAGTTGTTAAGGAGTTCGTTGGATTTGAGTTTGGGACTTAGCAAGTTGCTTCGTGGTTTGGTTTTGCTAGTAAGGTGTTTGACAAAATGCTTGAGAGGGTTTGGTGAGTTATGTGTGGGCATTGAAACGTTGGTTAAGAGCCTGTGAAGACTTAGTATGGAGTTGCTCGGTTGGATTCAAGGCTAGTAAGCTTCGGGTTAGCCTCTCGGCTAGTTTGTCTGTAAGCTATTGTTGGTACACTTTTCCCCTTTTAAGTATGCGTTGGTGTTGTTTTCGATTCTCTTAAATGCTTACTTGTTTTATTGTTTAATTGTAGGCTCGAGGGCTTAGCTAGAACAATCATTGTGGCTCAAGCCTCGTGCTTGTCAGTTCTTTTTAACCTAGTGTAAGGGATTCTAACTGGTGCATAAGTAGTTGTATTCTTGCTAGAACTTTGTTGATATGTTGTTGCTGCTCGTTACTTTCTTATTGACTTTGAAAGCGTGTGGTCTGTGATCTGGTAGGGTAGAACTTTGTTGATATGTCGTTTGCTGCTCGTTACTTTCTTATTGACTTTGAAAGCACGTGGTCTGTGAACTGGTAGGCTAGAACTTTGTTGATATGTTGTTGCTGCTCGTTACTTTCTTATTGACTTTGAAAGCACGTGGTCTGTGATCTGGTAGGCTAGAACTTTGCTGATATGTTGTTGTTGCTCGTTACTTTCTTATTGACTTTGAAAGCACTTGGTCTGTGATCTGGTAGGCTAGAACAATGATCTTATGCTATTGTTGTTCGTAGATATTTCATTGTAAATTTGTGGAAAGACTTTAGGGAAGTGATGCATGACTTCTTCGTATTTGTCTAGTTCTGAATATATATGTTGCTTGCTCGAGTCATTTTTCCTTGATGGAGTGAGCGTGTCGGCCATGCGGTCTAAGCATATCTCCTCCTCGCCATAGGGTGGTAGTAGTAGACCACAGGGTCTATTGTTTGTGTGACACGTCAGAGGGCGACCCATAGGGGTGTAGGGTTGGACGCAGCTAACGTTCCCTGACGAATAGAGGTTACTATTGTAGGAGGCTTCGCACGTTATTAGGGCGGTGATCGCTACATCGACCCGAAGTGTGGTGGGGCTGACCATAGGGTCGATAGTCTGCACTCAGGAACTTGGCATCGGCTGAGAACCTGGTCGTCCATACGTGTAACCTAGCTGAGTGGTCTAGGGCGTACAGGGTGCGATAGTGGGAATCGGACATCG
>JBBMEG010070309.1:0-13225 GCA_037832605.1 Cyclanthera cordifolia | reverse complement strand
AAACATGTCATTAGGAAAACATGTTTTTCTAAGACCATATTAATGGAGATAAGATGCTTAATTCTTATTTTCCAACAGTCTCTTGACATGAAAAAAGAAATAGGTGTCTTTCTTCTAGCAATATATATTTGGAAGATTTTCTAGTCTATTGATTGTTCCCCTAAAATTAAAATTGGGGCTTGGAGTGTTGTATCCATTGTGATTCTTACTAAATGCAATATTTATAGTCGTAGAATTTATATTAAGATGACTTTTTTTTCGTCTATAAGAAAAGAGAGTCTAATTTGCCTATACTTAAAATGTGTAAAATGACAAATAAAGTTTGGAAGAGCATTTTCCCTTGGTTGCCTAATATGGGGTATCATTTTAGAAAGGAGGATTTGGGGGTTGATATGTGGGATAAGCTTTGTTCTCGAGTTGGAAAAGAGGAGTGTTTTAAAGTCTTGATCTTCTTTTGGAGCGTTTTTGGAATTTTAGGAATCTTATTAATATCAAGAGAGATTAACGATATGGTTTTAAAGAATATTAATTTGCATTTTTCTTCATTTTCAGGTAAAAGTGATAAAATTTCTATCCCGAAGGCTCTGGTGGTGGAGAGGTGGAAAGCTCCTTTCAAAGGCTTTTGGAAGCTTAATATTGATGCTTCTTTTAATCATTCAACTAGGGTTATTCAACTAGGGTTATTCAACTAGGGTTAGGAACATAAGATGGATCTTTCGTGACTGGAGAGGTGTTCCAAAGGCAGTTGCTTGAAAGCTCGGTAAAGGAATATTTTAGCTAGTTCATGAAAGTTTTGTTGTAAAAAAAGGTTGCAAATTTCTTTTGATGCATGCTAATTAAGATCTCGTTGCTTTCGCATGTTTTAGATGAGTCGGATGCTTTAGGGGTGTTGTAACGTGTTAACAAATATTTACTAGATCAAACATATACCGCTTGATAACGATGCAGCGGAATAAACACACAAAGATCTTACGTGGTTTGAACGAAGCCTACATCCACGGACGAAGACGACAATAAATATTCCACTAGAGTTCCAAAATGGAGATTACAATGGAGCACACTTAGCACTCACCAAAATCCCCAATACACCCAAATATTGAACTCACCAAAATTAATTTCTAAATGTAATTAAAAATTAATATAAAATAATTTAGAAAATAGAATTTATAAATTCTATTAATACTTTGATGTTTCCATTATAAATACATATGTATGTATTTATACGGAAGGGTGAAAGAAAAGTTATTAATCTTTCCGATGTGGGATTAAAAAAGGAGCGGCACAAAAAATTTCCACCTTGACGCGAAATTGATCTGAACGCCAAAAGAAAACTTCAGCCGTCTTCGCCAAACTTAAATAGTTCACAAATTGCAAACACCAACCAAACTCAAGCAATGCTTGAATTTGTTTAATGGAAGAGATTTAGTCATCATATCAGCTGGATTGTCGTTGGTACTAATCTTGCTCACAACAATATCACCTCGAGCAATGACCTCACGTACAAAATGGTATCGAATATCAATGTGCTTTGTCTTCTCATGAAACATCTGATCTTTGGTAAGGAAGATAGCACTCTGACTGTCACAACAGACTGTAGAAATCTGTAAGTCTTCACTAAGTTCACTAAACAGTCATCTCAACCATATAGCTTCTTTACAAGCCTCAGTAATAGCCATATACTCAGCAGCTTCTGTTGTAGATAGAGCAACTGCATTCTACAAAGTAGCTTTCCAAGAAATAGTAGAACCACCAACTGTAAACACATATCCAGTAAGAGATCTTCTTTTATCTAAATCCCCAGCATAATCGGAATCCACATAACTGATTACCCCATCTTTGGTTCTCCCAAAATGCAAACAAACATCAGCTGTACCTCGTAAATATCTCAATATCCATTGAACTGCTTTCCAGTGTTCTTTATCTTGATTGCTCAAATACCTACATACTGCACTGACTGCGTAGGCTAAATCAGGACGGGTACAAACTATTGCATACATCAGAGAACCAACTGCACTGGAATAACAAACTCGAGACATATAATCAACCTCAATCATCTGACTGTGGAGACAAAGCAGATGAGAGTCTAAAATGCGAGGCTAGCAGAGTACTAACTGGCTTGGCATGATTCATATTGAATATGAACAGAACTTTTTGTATATACCACTTCTGACTCAAATAAAGTTTTCTCACTTTTCTGTCTCTAACAATTTCCATACCCAGAATTTAATTTGCTGCTCCCAAGTCTTTCATATCAAACTCTTCACTGAGTTCTATTTTGACTTGTCTAATTTCTCTTATATCTTTAGCAGCTATCAACATATCATCAAAATATAAGAGAAGATACACAAATAATTCATCATGATTTCTCTTGAAGTAAACACAACTATCATAACTACTTCACTTGAAATCACGTGTAGTCATAAAAGAATCAAATTTCTTGTACCTCATTTTGTATATCAATTATGTTTGAAGTATTGTAACTATATACAATTTGTATTAATTAAGAAATACATACCTAATTGGTTATTCATTTGTATCTCAATTATAGTACTACTTCTTTAATTTTAATTTTTAAACGTTGCTTATTTCATTTATAAGTTTATAATAATGTTTTCAATATATTCATAATACCATTTTTGTTCATTTTATGTTATACTATGTTGTTTACTTGAGTCTTAATATCTCTAGTAACAGAGTATTACATTCGTATTTAATGACATGATATTACGTTTTTTCTTACTTTATCCACAAAGTATTATAACTATATATATTCTAATTGTATTAACAAAGGCAAACATTCTTCTATGTTGCTCAAATTGTATTTCATGACACATTATTTATAATGAGATTTGGAATCACGACCACGTTAAATATGTTGTTTTGAAATCGTTTCTTCAACCTACAATACTCAATTTAAACAAGATATAGAATACTCAAATTGTATTTTCCATATTTCTTTAACTATATTTAGCAAAATTTCACTATTGTCTTTTGATAAATATGAAAAATAAAATCCTTAAAGTTTAGTGAATTTGGGAAGACGAAAATCAAGGGGAGAAATTTGAGGGATTGAAAGGAAAGTTTTGTTGAATGGGTATGGATTTTCGTATTTAAAAAAAAAAAAAATTCTATTTTTACAAAGTGTTGTTAAATATGGGGACTGAATCGATTTATGTTTTAAACAAATTCGGCCATAATGATTATTCAAAGGTTATTTTAGTATTTGACAATTTATAAATTTTCTTATTTAAAAAATCATCGAATATCTTTATTAATATTTTAAAAATTTATTAAATGTGTAACATTAGAAAATAAAATTGTAATAAAAAAAAAAAAAATCACTCATGAAAATCTTGTCGAAATCATAAAAATCTTCATGATAAACCAAAGTCGGAAACTAACTAAATCGCTTCCTTTCGTGAAAATTTAGACACCGGATTTGCTTGTTTCTTTTCCCTATTTTATCAAATAATTAATTAATATCATTATTCTGTTACTTAAAAAAGCCTTCTATCCAATACATTTTTCGTATTAAGTCAAATATCTAAGTATTTATAAATAATATCATTTATGAATAGCAAATACTTTTTTTTTTCATTCCTTTTTTATTACTGAATTAATTAATACCATTATTGTATTACTTAAAAACTCATGTATAGAATACATTTTCCATATGAAGCCCATTATTAAACTATTTATAAGGCAACAAAATCATTTCCAAATTTCTTTTTTTTTTTTTCTATATTATCATGGAATTAATTTACATCGTATTGCTATAAAAATCATTGTACTGAATACAGTTTCCATATTAAGCAAACTATCCACCTATTTATAAGCCAAAATCATCCTTTTCAAAGAGCACAACAATCATTTAGCAATGGAAGTCAAGAACATGAAGATCAAAGACTTTCTAGTTTTATTTGTTGTCTTGTCATTGGCCATGATCGAGCCAATGAATGCTCAACTTCTCCGTCCAGGTCAAGTCCACATAGTGAATGGGTTACTCGATCGAAAATGGCTTCTTGTTCATTGCAAATCCAAAGACGATGACTTCGGAAAAAAATACATTACTATTGGAAACGAGTTCAACTGGTCTTTTAGAGAAAACATTTGGAAAACAACCAAGTTTTGGTGTTACTTACAAAAACCAAATGGACAATCTAAGACTTTTGATGTTTTTTGGATTGAAAAACGCTCGACTTGGCTCTTATATAATTGTTGGACCGATAACAAGTCCATTTGTACGTGGACTGCAAAAGATGATGGAATTTATTTGAGAGACAACTACGCTAAAAAGGATATTTTTGTTCATAAGTGGACATGATTATATCAAAACAAACGTTTCTAGGTTGGATGTTGATGTTAATGTAGTATCATTTTTTTTTTCGTACTTTCAATATACTTTTTAATTATAAAAGTACATTGCGCTACAAATTTTGGTTGAGCCTTCATTAATATAAGTATTTTATCGAAAGGGTTGAAGACGTATTAGTTTCATTATTTGGTGATAATCTAGTTTAACACTACGTTATGGGTTGATCTACAAAATTGATATTTGATTCTCATTTATTTTAGAGCAGTTGTGTTTTATGCAGGATTTATGGTCCCCTACCCCATTATTTGTACTAAAGAAACCACTTCTAAAATTTTAATATTAGTTCATTTTTATAAACGAGTTAAAAATATGTACCTCGACCATCGGTATGTGTCGAAGCCTCTCTACCTCACGTATTTGTACACTTAAAATGGTCAACAATATGTATTTAATGTGTAAATTAAGTTAAAAAAAAAATGTATGAAATTTGATAGGTTTTAGGTGATCGAATGTGTAAGAATCCTATTTTGTTCTACTACTGTTATATTTCTAATTAGGGTAAATATATTTTAAATTCTCCTTAAGTACGCTCTTTTTAAAAACCTAAGTCAATTTTTCCTTTACGTTTATTTAATGATTGATATTTACGTTTTCAATAATTTATTCTCATCTAAATTAATGTTCCCAGTTAGATAGTTTTGCAGTATATTTTGAGGAAGTGCAGAACTTGTTTACAAACGAAGATAAAGACATTATGCTAAAGCCATTCACTTAGGCTGATATCTTATTGGCTTTAAGAAATATGGGATCAGAGGCTCTAGGTATGAATGGTTACATTGCTCTATTCAATACAAAATTTTGGTACATAGTGGGGACTGATGCGACAAATTATTGGTTGGGAGTTCTGAATAATGGAGATTCAATGGTGGAAATTAATAAAACTGTTATTACTTCTATTCCCAAGTCAACCGGGGCTTGTGGTATGTGAGATTTTAGGCCAATAAGTCTTTACAATGTGATTTATAAGTTGATTTCAAAAGTTATTTCTAATAGGCTTAAAGAACTACTTAACAGAGTGATATCTCTTTGCCAGAGTGCTTTTCTGCCTGGACGTAATATTTATGATAATGTCTTGCTGGGTTATGAATGTTTGCACTCCATTAAGGGAAGAAAGAAGGAAAAGACTAATTTTGCCGATCTAAAACTGGATATGAGTAAAGCTTATGACAAAATAGAATTTTTTAAATCAATTCATGATTGCTTATGGTTTTGAGCCTAGTTTTGTCGAATTGATTATGCGATGTGGTAGTACAATGACATATTCTTGTAATATCAATGGTTGCAGAAAAGGGAATATCTGCCCTTTTAGGGGCTTGAGACAAGGGGACCCTTTGCCTCCATACTTATTCTTATGATGTACTGAAGGTTTCTCTCGAATTTTGAACAGGATGGAGGACAAACGTGCCATTTCGGGTATTAAAGTGGCTCGAAGGGCCCCAACTGTAACACATGTATTTTTTTTGCAAATGAAAACTTATTATTTTTTAAAGCAAATTTGTTGGAAACTGATCATATATTGGAGGCATTGTGATTATATTCATCCATAACCAGACAAGAAATTAATTATGAGAAGTCATCAATTTGTTTTAGCCCAAATACGGATGCTAGTACAATTGATATGATTATGGCTAAGTTGCAAGGTTCCCGAGTTGATCAACATAAAAAATATTTGGGAATTCCAATTTCTTTCGATGACTAAAAAATATTATCCTTCAAATTCATAAAGAATCATTTGTGGAAAATGCTCTTCAATGGAAGCACAAAACTTTTTCGGCTGATGGTAAATAAGTTTTAATTAAAGCAGTCCTGTAAGCTATTCCGACTTATACGATGAGTTGTTTTTATATACCAAAGTCTCTCATTTTTTAGTGCCCACGATTAATCCCTAGATTCTGGTGGGGGTTCAAAATCAAAAAAACAAATTCAATGAGCAAATTGGAAAAAATTATGTTTGCCAAAAAAAAAGTGGAGGCTTGGATTTTAGGGATCTTGAATCTTTTAACCAAGCTTTGTTAGCTAAACAGGGGTGGCGCTTGTTGACTGAATCGAATTCGTTGTTGTCCAGAGTCTTAATGTCTAAATACTATGATTCTTCCACCTTTCTAGAGGCTAAGACGCACCCGAATGGGTCATTTGCTCGGAAGGGGATTTTATAGGGTATAGACCTTCTTGCTAAAGGAGTTTGCAGGAGAATTGGTAATTGGCAGAATGCTAATATATTATCTAGTAATTAGTTACGACGGTCCTCCTCGCTACGTCTTATCACTTGGTTGGGTATTGATCCAAATTGGCGTGTGAGTAATTTGCTTTCAAACGATGGAAATTGGAATGAAACGTTTGATTCGAAATTAGCTTTGTCTAGATGATGTGCAAGAAATTCTAAAGTTACCTAGACCGCGATATTGGCCAGACAACTCGGCATTGTAGAATTATGACAAAAATGGTATGTTTAGTGTGAAGTCCGAATTGATTGGCCATTTCCAGAAGTAATGGACCATCTAGATCAGATAGTGGAATTTTAGAAAATTGGTAGAAAGCATTGTGGAGCACGAATGTCCCAAGCAAGGTTCATATTTTAATCTTGCTTATTTATAATATTTTTTTGCCACCAATCTTAATTTGATGAAAAAAAGAGTGGTTGACAACCTAATTTGCCCATCTTGTGCTAAAAAAGATGAATCTACTATTCACGCCATTTGGAGGTGTAAAAAGGTTAAAGAGTCTTGGAGAGTTTCACCGTGTTGGGGCCTTCGATGTCTTGAATGAATTAACGAGGCTTCAGAGTTTTTACTATGGCATTTAGAGAAGCTAAACCCGAGTCAATAGAGGATTTTTTTATGATGTGCGGGAAAGTGTGAAATCAACATAACAATGTGGTTGCTCTGGATAGAGTGGAAAATTGTGTCATTATGGATTAGGTTCCGAATCATGCTTGGTGTCATAGGTAAAAATATCCTAAAATACTCGGAGAAGGTTGGGACCCAACTCGGGGGCCGATCAAGTCAACATCGACCCCCAAGGGGGTCAACCAAATGGAGGCCTTGACCCCTAGGGGGTCGGCCAAGTCCATGCCGACCCCCAAGGGTCGACCAAATGGAGGCCTTGACCCTCAGGAGGTCGGTCAAGTCCATGTCGACCCCCCAAGGGTAGGCCAAATGGAGGTCTTGACCCTCAAGGGGTCGGTCAATTCCATGCCAACCCCTCGGGGTCAACCAAGCCAATGTTGATCCCCTAGGGGTCGACCAAGTCCAAGCCGACCCCCCGTTAGAGCACTCCTTTTGAAAGTTAGACTACTTAGGCACTTTTTATAAAAGTCTTGCCCATCTAATCGCTTTTCGAATCTTTTCGGCTACTTATGCACTTTTTATAAAAGTCTTCCTGTTTAGCCGTTTTTCGAATTTCACAAGGTACTTAGGCTCTTTTTGTCAGAGACTTGCCTTTTTCCTAACTTTGTTATTCACAGATTACTCGTTCCTTTTCTTGTCATGGACTTTTCATCTAACTATGAGAATGAGTCCCACTACCTTAGCCTCCACTTTTCAAAAGAGAACTCGATATAAGGCCTTAGTAGTCGTAGATGGCTTCCAACACTTGGACCGTGTTCTTTGGAGTCCACAACCTACATGGTACAGTGACTTTTAAATGCTCTTTTAGTGGTCAGGATCTCCTTCCCTTGTTTTTGGGACTCCCATCAATGGTATGGTGGACCTTACTTCAGAGGACTGCCTACTTCCTTGTAATTTTTGGAGGGCAGATCTTTATGCGCCTTGCTTTAACTTCTTGGTACATTCGAGAGGACTTGTGCTATACGCGCTCCTCTTGGTCGTCTAGCATCGATCAATTCAAGTGGGACTTGGCCCAAACTCGTGAGGCTCAAGGTATTGCTGAGGTCGCCTTGGCTGACTTTCGGACTTCCGCTAAGGCGGTCCAAAGTCTCGTTGCTTGAACTGACAAGGGCGACTCATCTACCATCGCTCGGCTTTGTCCAGAGCTTTCCTTCTGCTAAAGTGAAGCGATAGGATGCCTCATACGAAGTCAATTTAGTTGAAAGGCTCTCTTGTCTTTGCAATCTTGGAGAACAACTTTGGCGCGACTACTACCGGTTGGGCGCTAGACCGAGTTAAAGAACGGGTTATCCATGGTACCTTCTTGTCTCTCTCTCTAAGTTTTTTTGAGCCACCATAGCAGCAAAGGTCGCTGACTCTTTTTCGCAGGCCTTCGAGTTTGGACTTCCTAGTAATCCAATGGAGGTTGCTTATGATTCTCCCACCTTCCAAGGTGTGTTTGAGAATGTCATCCTGGTTCAAGCTCCTCCAACTAGGACCGAATCTGTCCAAGATGGACTTAGTTAGCCTAGTTCTAGAAAGTGTAGCACTGGATGACTTTGTTGCTTTTTGATGTACTCCTCTTCTTTATAGCCACACATTTATCTAATTATGTAGGCTAACTTCTTACCTTTATATTTGCAGGCCTTCGTGCACTTTGCCTTGACTTCCCGTTACCTTTCTGAGGACTTGCATCACACCTGATCTTTTTTGTCCACTAGCTCTGATAAGCTTAAGTGGGAGTTGGTACAAGCTCGAGAAGCTCAGCGAATTGGCGAAGCTGCCTTAGTCGACTTTTAGACTTCCACCAAAGCAGCCCAAAGTCTTGCTGCATGTACACGCTAAAAGAACTTGTTTACTATTGTTCGTTGTTGATGAGACTTGACTTCTATTGAAGAGAAGTTGAAGAATGCCTCTTACTTGGCTAAAATCGTGAAGGGCTCTCCTGTCTTTGTGATTTCTGAGAACAACGTCAGTGAGGCTGCCATCGGTTGGGCGTTGGACCGAATTCAGTAGGAAGTTAGCTATGACAACTTCCTTCCTCTTTTTCGGTCTCTTTGTTCTAGCACTGCGGAATAAGTCAGCAACCTTTCCTTGCCAGCCTTTGAATCCGGACTTTCAAATGATCCAGCCCTAGCCGCTTGCTAGGACTCTCGCCTCTTCTAAGGCGTGTCTGAATGAAGTCAGGCCCTTCCAGCTAGGACAGTTCCTGCCCAAGTCGGACTCAACCGACCAACTTCCAGTAGGCGCAGCTCTGGGGGGCGTTGATGACCATTTTTTGTTGTCCTTCTTTTTTGAAGCATTTTACTTTACCAACTTTGTCTTTCGTCTAGGTTGTAATCTGAAATACTTTAATCTTTGAATGAATAAAATCTTTTAATTCTCTCTCTATCTTTCTTATCCTCAATTTAAGTTTATGACAATAAAATCAATATACTTTCATAAACTTAAATGAAGACATCTTTTTGAAAGAATGAGAAAATAACACTTTATTCATTAACAACTTGATTTACATTCTATTGAACATACTTTTACAAGTGATCTACACTCCAAAGATGGAGGATCTTATTCCTGTCCATGACCTCGAGGTAGTAGGTGCCTGAACGTGTCACTTTGGCGACCTGGTATGGTCCTTCCCAATTTGGCCCCAAGACTTCTCTGTTGAATTCCTTGGCATCTGGCATCACCCCGCTCAGCACTAAGTCGCCAACTTTGAAGCGCTTTGCATTGACTCAAAATTGTAGTACTTGGCAGTTTGGCCTTTGTACCCGCCACCCTTATGTGGGTTGCGTCTTTTCTTGTCGTCTGACAACTTCCCCCCGTTCATTAGTCAAGGGAGGGGGTCATCCACGTTGAAGGCGAGATTGGTGTTGCCTCGCTAATTCCGTGCAGCAGCTTGGCAGAGATGCTAGACTTGTCTAGGATCTCTACCGGCACGGTCTTGACCACCTTGGTTTTGTAGGCAGCATCTAACTTTGCCAAAGCATCATCATTGGCGCTTTTGGACAATTTTTTGCTCGAGTTACCCCTACTACTCCCCTTAGGGCGTGTGGTGGAACTCCCTCGAGGATAATTGTTCTCCTCTTACTTACCCTACCCCCATAGAAGTAAGAAACTTTGTCATCTGGTGGTAGGTCGATGCGACCACCCTTAGCCCATGATCGTGGGTCTTTCCAATATTGCACTGTTGGCGGAGTTGCCTTCACTACCAAGAAATTGACGAAGTGCATAACTATGTTGTCTCCTTCGCCAAAGGTTACCAGGAGCTCAACTGATCCTTCAGGAATCAAAGTGTTCCCACTAAATTCAACTAAGGGCGTCAAATTTGGCTTGAGCCTTTCTCTTCCAAGGTTCATGACGTCGTAAGCCTTTAGTGACAGCACATCCGCCAAACTGCCTCCGTCGATGAGGATCCTTTTGACGCGAATGTTGGAGATGGTCATGGACACCACTAAGGCTTCATCATGGGGCTGGTGTAACGCCGCAACCTCGGTGGTAGTAAAGCTAAGTCGCTCGTCCACTGCTGCCACGTTACACAGTTCCTCGACCCTAGTAGGGCTATGGCTTGTCTCACCTTTTCTTTTCGACTCCGGTTGGACTACCCTCAAGTCAGTCCTGCAACGATTGTTTTGATTTCAGGCAGTGGTGGTGACTTTTTGCCTCATTTTTCTTGCTAGGGGACTCTGACATTTTTCTACCATCTTCCACGTACTCCGAAAAGGAGTGCCTTCCTTTGATCTCTTCTTTTGAGTTGACCAGCTCCGCTGCACTCATGAAATTTTGCACTTTAGTTAGAAGCTCGACATAAGTGAGTGGAGCCTTTTCCTTAGCGACCACATGAACTTTTCATCATTGAGTTTGGCCTTGACTACTGCGAGAGCCATCCTGTCGGAGCACCCTTCGACCTGGAGCGCTTCGTTGTTGAAGCAGGCAATGTACTATCGAAGGGTCTTATGACTCCTTTGCCTCACGGTCAACAGATGAGTGACGAGTTTTTTCTGATCTCACCCTCAATGGAATTGGGTGACAAAGGCTCTGGCTAGCTCTCTGAATGAGGCAATAGACTTGTACTTGAGCTGCCTAAACCATCTTTGAGCTAGTCCCGTGAGCATAAATGAAAACGCTCGGCAATTGATCGCATCTTGGACTCCATAGAGTTCCATCCATGCCCGATAGAAATCCAGGTGCTCTATAGGATTCGTAGATCGGTCATACCCTTTGATTGTAGGGAGCTTGAACTTTGTCGGGACGGACGCCTCCATGATTTTATCGGTGAAGAGAGGGTCGACTTGGTCGACCAAACTATCCAAGTCCAGTCCGTTTTGGTCCTGCGCCTTGTTCATGCTCCCCAACTGATCTTGGAGGAGATGAAGCTAGGCCAGCCAAGGTTGATCCTCGGTTCTGTCGTGCCCCACCTCTTTTCGGCGTTGGTTGAGCACATCCCTAAGATCTCCTCCTAAGTCTGATCCCGCCGCCCTAGCACTTGAAGTTTTCGGGGGATGTGGGGTGGATGACCCCCGAGTGGTACTCTACGGCTAGCTACTTTTGACTGACTGCCTTTGGGAAGACTTCAATTCTGGATCCGATCCTCTGGTGAACTAAGTGCTCATTCCTTTGTTTCGTTACTGCCTAATCGAAGTCGTTTGATCGCTCTTCCGTATAGGGGATGAGCATTTTTCGACGCCTCCGTGGCTAGGGCTTTCCCTTTCGCAGGGTCTCGAACCAAGATATCTGACTTCCCCGCTGCAGCTTTTTTCTTAGTTGGTTGTCGCTGCGCCTCCTCCTGCAGTGCCTGCTGGTTTTCAGCAACAACTGTCTGAGCCGGAGGAGGTTGTCGGAGCAACTCCACCAAGCGACTCAAACTCTCCGCCATTTCTTGCACTTGTTCCTCTAAAGCTATAAATTTTGGGTCCGCACGCTCCAATTCTTGCTTGGTTACCGTACCCTTAGGATCCTTGTGGTTTTCGACATAATGGAGGAAATTCTCCTAGGAGCGTGCTCGACGTCTGATTCTCCATCGACATCGTGGTGGTGGCCGTTCTCAACGTTCGACTTTTCTTGCAGGAAAATGTGTTAGAATTAGGCTAATTCTTAGGTAAAACACTATCTCGTCCCTAGAGACGATGCCAACTGTTGATGCAGAAAAATGGTCAACTGATATCCACAGTAATATTTGTATAACTGAGGACGAAAAGGCTTGCAAAAAAGCGAAAATTAGGATACACGCGTGTGGTGTGAGCCACAGGGCCTTCGATGCCTAAGTCAGTAAGGTTTTAGGAGGATAATTTAGAATTCAGAATGGTGCAAGAATACTTAGCTCGATTTAGCTTAAGATTCCTCATTCCTTGGAATGGAAAGTGAATTGACTTCAAATAGTAGTAGGTTTCGTAACAGCTGCAACTTACTTATAGGCGGGTTAATGGCCGGCTGTTAGAAACGTTCGTCATTAAGCCATGTATGAATACCGGTGTAACTCTTGATCGTTACCCATTAGAGGTGTAACGGTCTTGACTCTGGAGTAACTTGGACTTGGTCAACCTTGGCAGGGCCTCACCTCCGCGTCCGACCCCTTAGGGGTTCAGTCTTCTCGTTGTAATGCTAGGACGCCACGGGTGTGCAACGTCTCTTAGTGCTACTTGAACTCAGTCGACTTATCCACAGGAAAGTCGTAACCTCCACAACCAACCCACTCGGGTTGGCCTACTGGATCGCCCTTCTAAAAGGTCGACTTTGGACTCGATCAACCCTTACGGGTCCTCACCTCCACGACGAACCTACTCGTGTTGACCTACTCGTTGTAACCGGGGACGCCACGGGGTGCAGTGACTCCCTGCATTACTTGACTCAGTCGACTCCTAGGGGAGACTCCTAACCTCCACGATCAACCCATTCGGGTTGGCCTACGCGTTGTAAGTTTAGGACGCTACAGGGTGCAGCGTCCCTAAACGTGTAGCAACCCGGTCCATAACCGTAAGGTTATAGCACGGACGTTACTAATGCATGAAAAATTTAAAGAAAATTTCGG
>JBBMEG010070298.1:0-13226 GCA_037832605.1 Cyclanthera cordifolia | reverse complement strand
CCTATAATATCTAAATACAATCTTAACCAACCTAAATATAATCCTATAATATCTAGATACAATCTTAACCAACCTAATAACCTAAATATAATCCTATAATTTATTCTAACACCATTGAATTTGACCATATTTTTTGTACTGTTAAGGCACAAACAGCAAGGAAATCAAGGTTCTAGGGAGGCTTGAAAAAGGTCTCCATCGATTGATCTCTTTTGGAGAAGATGGACAACACTATATTCTTGGGATAAATGAAGAAGTTAAGCTTGAAGAAAGAAGAAACCTACACATGCCTACTACTTCAACGACTACAAAGAATTTGACCAGAAATTCCTCTATTCCTTATGCTTTTGTTGCTTGTAAAAAGGGCATTTGGCACCAAAGATTGGGCCACCCTTCTAGTAAAATTTTAAGTCAAATTCGGTTGCATTGTAAAACTTTGGTTAAAGACAATGAAAATCCATCTTTTTGCGAAGCTTGCAAGTTTGGAAAAATCTATAAACTTCCCTTTAATGTCTCTTACGGGGTTCTCTGATGCAGATTAGGCCTCTTGCCCTGATGATCGTAGGTCTGTTACTGGAACGAGTGTCTACCTTGGCAACACACTCATTAGTTGGTCCTCTAAGAAACAAGCAGTGGTGGCACGTTCAAGCACTGAGTCTGAATACCGTGCTCTCTCCATTGTTCCCTGTGAACTCAAATGGCTCCTATCTCTACTCACATAACTGTTTGTCCTTCTTCCTGCTGCTCTAGTTATTTGGTGTGACAACATCTCGGAAAATGCCTTAGCTCATAACCCAATGTTCCATGCTCAAACTAAGCACATTGAAGTCGATGCTCATTTCATACGCGATCAGATTCTGTTTAAACTCATGGAGGTTAAACATATTCGCTCTCAAGATCAACTTGCAGATATTCTGACAAAACCATTATCTCCAAAACAGTTCCAGGTGTTACGTGTCAAACTCGGTCTTCAGTCTTTTCCGGCGCCTCGTTTGAGGGAGGCTTTTACAACATCATCTCAATCACTGCCATAACTACCATTGTGCAACTTCACTCACCATTTTAATCACTGTTAGTTATTGCTTCTAATGTTAGATTTAGTCAGTCTACTATTCCTATTCAATGCATTACTTAAGTACAAGTCACTCTGCCTATCTTAATCAATGCCATTACTTGTGTACCTACTCTCTTGTGTATTTAAGAAGCATTGGTGTTTGTATTGCTGTGTGGAAAAACCAAAATAGGACTAACTGATCTTGAATCAGCTTTGCTCTTTCTCTGCTCTTTGTATTCCCCTGCTTTCTTTCTGTACACATGTCACCAAAGAATGGTGAGAATAATTTAACAAAAAACACTACACGACAAAACGAAAGCTAACGGGAATTTTGTACACTCAAGACAAACGACATCGTTTTGGTTTATATATTACAACATAAATTTTTTAACACCTAAACGACGTCGTTCTTATTTTCTTCTCCATTACCCCCCCCCCCCCTCAAACGAGACAGTGCTGATGCAATGCTGAGTTTGTTTCTCGTGTCGATGAAACGAGCTTCAAACTGAGCCTTGGTTAAACCGTCAACAAGTTGTTCGGTGGACATAATGTACCGAAACGCAAGTTGTTTAGCTAAGACCTTATGTAGAACAAAATGAACGTCCAATTCAACGTGCTTACTTCGAGAATGGAAAACAGGGTTGGCTGTTAACGATAGAGCACTCACATTGTCACACCAGATTGTGGGTACATGAGTGAGCAAGAGGTGCAATTCTTTGAGCAAAGATATCACTCAAGCAATGCCAGCTGCAGTTTTTGCTAGAGATCGATACTCGGACTCCGTACTCGATAGGGAAACAACATGTTGCTTTTTTGAACTCCACAAGACGAGAGAGCCACCTAGAAACAACACATGACCCGCAATAGACTTTCTATCATCTAAACTACAAGCTCAGTCAACATCACTACAAGCAACAAGAGTGAGAGCAGGTCATCGTGGAAAAAACAACCCCATTGTAGCAGTTCCTTTGAGATACCGTAAAAATCTTTTAACAACCACCCATTGATTGTGAGTAGGAGCTTGCTGAAATTGACTCAACTTGTTTACAATATAAGCAATATCCGGTCGAGGATGAGTTAAATATTGTAACGCTCCTAAGGCACTTCGGTATTTAGTAATTTCAAGAAACAGGGGCCCATCATTTAAGAACAGAGCTTTACTTACAACAGCAGGAGTAGAACATGGTGTAGCAGATCTCAGCCCGTATCTGTCGAGCAATTCAGTGATGTATTGAGATTGTGTAAGATACATACCTATATTGTCCTTTGTAACTTTAACACCAAGATAATAGTGTAGATTGCCAAGGTCCTTAAAAGCAAATGTCTCACTTAGACGTTTGACGGTATGAGTGATCATCACTTAGACGTTTGACGGTATGAGTGATCAAACTCTGATTATTCCCTGTGACAAGGATGTCATCAACATAGATTAGAATGAGAACAAGAGTAGTACCTTGGCGACAGAAGAACGTGGAATTATCTGCTTTAGAGTTTGAGAAATTCCATTGAATCAGAGTGGATTTCAACATATCAAACCAAGCTCAAGGTGCTTGTCGAAATCCATAAAGAGTCTTGCGTAATTTACACACATGATTATGATAATCAAGGTCGACGAACCCCTCAGGCTGCTTCATATACACATCCTCAGTTAGAACACCATTAAGAAACGCAGTGGTTATATCCAATTGGCGAATAATCCAATCATTAGTTGTTGTTAAACTGAAAATAATACTTATTGTTGAGCTTTTAACCACAGGGTTAAAAGTTTCATGGAAATAAATACCAGGGAGCTATGAAAACCTTTAGCCACTAAGCGAGCTTTGCTCCTTTGATATGAACCATCAACGTTGCATTTTACTTTAGCTCACATGTATGATTTTGACGGAGTGCATCTATCTCAGATTTCACAGACAACTTCTAGCTTGTAGAGGTAAGAGCAACCTTAACATTTTGTAGTTCAACATCAGCTGGTATTGAGGTATCTGATGACACAATCCCCGAATAAGCCCATTGTTTAGGCTTCACAATGCCTGACTTCGCTCGAGTTTGCATATGATGTCCAGAAACTGCAAGTATATCAGGGCAAACTACAGGAGACGTTGACAGGCTGTGTGCAGGATCAGGTAAGCCAGCGAAAGGTAATGTGGTTGGAACTGTATCATCTTGTGCTTGTACACTGTTTTCTAATAAGACCAAAGCTGCTCTTGTTGTGGAAGAAGTTAATATGGTTGGAACACTAGAAATGGACTTTATTGTTCCTGTATTTGGAAATGGAACTAGAATAAATGAAGACTGTTACACAGTTGACGACTTGGAGAACATATTTTGAAAAGGAAACTCATGTTCATTGAACACAACACTTTGTGATACATATAGTCGACTAGAGAGATTGAGACATCGATAATCTTTATGACTCTCAGAGTAACCAAGAAACAAACACTTCGTGCTATGATGATCAAATTTATTCGTTTGATAAGACCTGAGGTAGGGGAAGCAGGCATAGCCAAAGGCACGAAAGAAGGAGTAGTCAGGTGGCCTATTGAAGACAAACTCGAATGGTGAGACATTATTAAGAATAGGGGTAGGAAGTTTGTTTATGATAAAGACAGCCGATACAAATGCATCCCACCAAAACATACGAGAGAGCGAGCCTGAGCGAGAAGAGTGAGGCCCATCTCTGTTATGTGATGGTGTTTTCGCTCAACAATGCCATTTTGTTGGCTTGTGTATGGGCAGGCTTATCGAAGGGCTATACCATGTTGCTTAAACATACTAACTAATGGTTGAAATTCACCACCATTATCAATTTGAACATACTTGATGTGTGCATGAAACTTATTTTCCACAAACATTTTATAATAAGTAAATACAGCTAGGGAATCTGATTTAGCTCAGAGTGGATAGATGTGAGTAAGGCGACTATAATTGTCAACAAAGCATATGTAAAATCGATAGCCAACTGAGAATAGAACATGGGAGGGACCCCATAAATCACAATGAACTAGTTCTAAAACAGATGAAGCACGAAATGTTGAGTTTGGAAAGGGTAAAAGATGAGATTTACCTAGTTGACAAGAATCACAAAAACCAGTAGTATCATTTTCTAATAAGGAAATATTACAAGATTTCAAAACAAGTCTCAGAACAGACTCTAAAGTATGACCCATTCGTTGGTGCCATATCGATTTTGAATTCTTACAAAGACTTTGATTATTTGCAACTGAAAAGGAGTTGAAACAGATAGGAGACAGTTGATTTTTGTGAGGCTCATGAGTTTGGACGAGAGCTGCAATCGATATAGTCTATCTCTAAGTGTTCCTTCCAACAGTACTTCCCCTGACATTTGATCCTTTACAACATAATAGTTAAGACAAAATTCCACCCTACAATCATTATCAGATGTCAGTTTAGAAATACTCAACAGATGATGTTTAATTCGAGGAACGTGGAGTACATAATTTAATTTCACAGTCTTACCTGATGAACCAGCTACCATTTGTAGTTTGTTTCCATTACCGACAGCTAGCATTTCCTTACCGTAATACTCAGTGTGTTGGTTCAGAGAGCATTGCATCGTCAGTTTCATCGCATTTGCCCCATTGGGGAATCTATATGCGACGAAGATTTTGCTTCTCACGGGAGACAGAAGTATCCTCTGCCGACCAAGAAGGCACGTCGCCTTTGCCTACCACCAGCGACAGAACAGAGTATTGTTCTATCGCTGCAGATGGCAAATTAAATGCGACAAAGCAAAGTCTTCCTCGCATGTCGCTGTAGATGGCAAATGCGACGAAGCAAAGTCTTCGTCGCATTTGCTCTTTTTTTTTTCAATTTTTTTTTAAAATTGTTGTTTTTAGTTGCAAATTGTTGAAAATTATAGTCTTTAATTTCAAATCTTTGAGTCATTTGAACATTAAAATTATAATAACGACTAAAACATTAATAACTAAAATCAAATAGCAAAATTAAAATATTCATGACAAAACTAAATGTTCATCATCATATAAAAGAAAATAGAATCCATAACAAAATAACTCAAAGTAAAATATAATCCTTAACGAAAACACTCCCATAAAAATAAAGAACCCTACCCAAAAGATGAAGAACTAGCGGTATGACAAGTTGGTCTCGAAAGGGTCCTTCTTCCTTGTAGTGGTCTAACGAACTTATCGTATCTCTGCAATAAACAAGAATTAGAATTAGAGTTCGCAAAAACTTAAAGAATTCATTTCTAAAGAAAATCGGGCAGCATAACTGCGTATTTTCATATTACCCAAAATAAAACCTATCAAAAGAAGCTCAATTCATTTCAATTAGTGGATATCTTTGCTACAGGATAGCCACGACACATAATTCATAGAAACGATGTTCGAATGATGGCTAACTTTGCTGCAAGATAGTCATCATTCTTAGGACTTATGTGAAAAGAAAGTTAAGATAAGTTGAGAATATTGTGTACATTTCACTTAGATGGTCCCGCACCGCCGTCGAGCATCCTCTGCATTGCCTCTAGTGTGTCGTTTATCTTGTCTTGGTTGGCTATGATCATGTTCTGCTTTTTGGTCAACTCTTTGACCTGTTCTTTTAGTTGCACGTTCTTCAATAATAGTCTCTCAATCTCAAGATCCCGTTGAGATGAAGTACTAGTTGAAGAGAAGAAGAAGTTCTTCCTCGTATCTCAGGTGGCAAGTACGTCGTGCCTCGAATGTCGTCCGCTCGCCTCCCTAACACAGTTTCGCTTATTGCTTCCTGTCTTAGTGGGGCCCCTAATGCAATCGAGGATTCCCTTAATAAAATGCATCTTCTCTTACACAAAAAATAAATTACTTTATGTTAGTGGCGCCTCTGAAAATTACTTTAATTTAATAAATAATTTCATAACTTACATATCTCTCCCTCGCTTCATCGTTAATTCATTCACTATTTGCATCTTTGTAACGAAATGCCTTGAATGCGTCAACGGGACCAATCAAATCATGTCTAACAATGACTCTCTAAATTCAACAATGGTATTTATTATCAAGTTAATATTCAATTGATCAATTATTAACACGTATATAGAAACAAAGAAGAGGTTTGTATCTCTTCGATAATGGATTCGAACGATATAGGCCCTGCTTAGTGGTTGTATGGCAGGACTGCTCTTGCTAATAACTCCTCTTTCGTGTTTTTCTTCTCATTGCTCCGATGCCCACCTGTTGCACAAGTAGTGTCAATCTTGGATATGGCTCACAGTACAGTAGGGTATATTCATTCGTTCTTCCACTGGTTGTTTACTAAGACAAATGAAAAAAAGTTAACTTCATTTACTCAAAACATTACATAATAAAATAGATATATTTATGTATATAGTGTACCAGTAATGTGTGTATAAGGTATATCTATGATCCTTCGATCGGGATTTCATCAGTTCCTCAATTACATCACTTATGATTTTATTATCCAAATCTTGGTCGAAAAGAGTTTGTCGAGGGTGTGAACACATGAAATTAGTATCATTAATTGCATTGAATGTTTAAATGTAAATGTAAGGATTAAACAACTTTACTAGGAGGTTTTGTTTTACAAATTCCTTTTCGACCGGTGTGATTTATGACCAATATGCTGCCCTCACTGAAAATTGAACTTTTTGCTCGGTGCATTGGCGTTTTTGCCAACTGCCTTCAACACTCTTCACTAAATTGAACTTTTAGCCGCTCTTCCTTTACGACCGTTTTGTTCAAGTTTTCACCTTTTGAATGTCCTCGGCATTGGGTAGTAACTGCGACGCAGTGTGTTTTTGTCGCATTTGGTGGTCAAATGCGACAGAGTTGGCCTCTGTTGCCGATATTCCCGTCATCGAAGACCGATTTTCTTGTAGTGATCCTAGATTCAAAAAGTGGAAACTAGAGAACAATATGGTCTGTCATGGTTAATCAACTCCGTGACCACCTGTTATATCAAACATCCGATTAAATTTGTGAGGCGGCAAAAGAATCATACTCTAGCAAAGAAAACACTTCCGACCTTTTATAATCGAATCACTCCTTCATGATCTTCGCCAAAGAGACCTATCGGCAACATAATACTTTAACAATCTTTCCCATCATTGGCAATGACTAGATATGTTTTAAGTTTATACATGGAAATGTATTGACAATGCAACCCAATTCAATTTATTCAATTGAGCAGAAAAAGATATTCAATTCCTTTTAGGCCTTTGTAATAATCTTGATAAAGTTCGAGAAAGAATTAAGGGAACCAATGCATCAACATCTCTTCCTGAAACCTTCTCATAAGTGAAAAGAGAATAAAGTATAAAGAGTGTTATGATGAAAAATTCAGATTCAGCTGTTGAAAAAGGGTTGGTGTGAGCATTGTAAGAAGATAGGTTATACAAAAGACACATGTTGGAAGATTCATGGAAAACCTCATGATTGGAAACCCAAGCAACGTAGTGATCGTGACAATAAGCGGTATGTGGCGAGTGTTAATTTTTATAGCTACACCAATACCTAATCCATCTTCATTAAGGAAGGAATAAATATATGCACTGTAAGAAATCATAGGTAACAGAATTCAAGGTGTAGGCTTGGTTGCTACAAAAATTACTCCTACTACTTTAACAGTAAGCAAAGGACAAAAACAACCTTGGGCTATAGTTACTAGAGCCTCAAACCATATGATAGGAGATCGTTCTTGACTGTAAAATTTATCAACCTGATACATCCAACTCATCTGTGAGGATTGGAGATGAATCACACTTCAAAATAGCAGGGACATATTTCATTTATGTTACTACAGATTTATATCTTAACATTGTATTGCATGTATCTAATTTGAAGTGTAATTTACTGTCAATAAATAAAATAACTCATGACTTAAACTATGTGACTAAACTTAATCCAAAAAAATGTGTATTTCTAGATTTAAGGTAATGGAGGATGATTGGCAGTGCTGAACACTATTCTGGTCTCTATCTTCTGGTCTCTATCTTCTATACTATGACCAATACTGATTAGCAATTGAAGACACATCTTTTGTTTACAACAATAATCATGTTTTATCCTCCGTTATTTCTATAAGTAGTCATGTTTCTTGTAGTGTCAATAATGATAGTAAAGTCATGTTCCTACGTTATCATTTAGATCATCCAAATTTCATGTACGAATCTAAATTATTTTCCAATTTTTTCCATAAAAAAATCATACTTTATTCCATTGTGCAATTTGTCAGATGCTGTGAATTACAAACAAACTCGTGAGAGATCATATGATAGATGATCGATTATACATGTGGACACTAACTTGTCCTAGTGTGTGTAAGAGTTAAGCACAAACCTTTAGTGGAATAAGTCTGATGTTAATGAAGATTGATTAGATCCCAAGTTATTGTAGCTCTCAACCTATAGTTCCACCGATCTCAGTGCTAGCACATAATTGTTGGTACATTGTTTCATTAGAGAATAAATTTGAGAAGTCAAAATTCATTGATTAATTATGTGGAACATAATTAATAGGAATATTAAGTTTAATAGTTACACTTAATTAATTAATATATTAGATATATTAATTCAATATTTACTCGATAAATATTAAAGAGGAAAAATTAAATATAAATAATTATGGGATAATAATTGAGTTGTCAATTGCAAATGTGTTGGACATATTTGAATGATAATTATTGGATAATTATTATTAAGTTTGAGAATTAGAATTAATAATATGTTAAACATATTTATCTAATAACTATTAGATAATTATTAAATAGAGAATATTAATCAATATGTTGGACATATTAATTGAATTAATAATTATTGGATAATTATTAATGTAGAGAACTAATATATTGGACATATTAATTCAAGAGATTTATTTATAAATATATAGATAGATTATGATTTTGGAATTTATTGGATAAATATCAAATAAAATAAATAAATAATATATGAGCTATAGTGTAAGATTCAAAAATCCATCCTCATAGAGGGGTAATGAAAATTTCGTTCACCCCTTTTGGGAGAGAATAGATTTTCAAATTCGTTGTTTAAAAAGAAAAGGAAAAATTTATGAGTTTTTCCAATATCGTTTAATATTGATTATTTAAAGTTATTATATTTTTCTAATTCAAAGATTCACTTCTCTACTCTAAATAGAAGGCCTTGTGAGGTCTTCATTTACATTCCACTAAGTTCAGAGTAACCTGATTCTCAAATTGAGAAATACTGTGAGAACTGAGTCATATTTTTCCTTTTGAGTCAAAACTCTTCTAACTTCTTTTTTCTAAGAAGCTTTTCACCATGCACTCAGTGCAGCATTGCAGACATAGCCTCGAAGATTGGAGGATTCATCAAGAAAGGTGTCAAGAGATTTTTTGTGTAACTTTCTTAACATAAAGACTAGTCATATATATTTAGAGGCGTCATACATTGAAAGTTTTTATGTCTTATAAACAACGATTAAATTACCTAGGAGTTGCATGTAGATTAATCAATTAACATTTTAATTAGATTAATTAGTTCTAAATTTTTGTAATTACCTACACGCTTCTGTCGTGTTAATTGCATGTTTCTACCCAAAAACTCCCAACGGACCCAACTCTCTAAACAGTTCTAACATGGAATCCTTACTAGCATACATGATTCAAACCCAACTTAAGTGAATTAAATTTGTTTATTCAAATAAACATAAGTCTCTGGCCAGAGTTTCCAAACAATTTAAATAATTAAACTCAAACACTAAATAAATAAATATACAATGTTCCCCATGATCTTCGTAATTCCTCTCCAACTAGCCAATTTGATACAGTCTCTGCTTACTAGATGAAAAATTCGTAATAAGGTAAGTACAAACAATTCAGTAAAAATCTATCAATCAGGATACATTATACATGGTCCAACTACACCAACAAGTAAATATGTGCTTAACTGATTTGAACAAAACGAAGCACTAATTGGGTCATGAAATACGTTACACGACTTGAAGACACACATATGTCTCCCTTGTGAGGACCCTATTACACTTACACTAAATATCTGGCACATGGTGTACTTTACTTGGCTTAAAAGCACGCATATGCTTCCTTTGTGATGCCTTGAGTGCACTCACCAACAAATGGCTCTAGATACCAATAAGGAGTGGCGCACTGACGTTCCTATCCCAAGGGCGCCTTCCTCCCATGCCTAGAGCGTGTACGCATACACTGCATACTATTGTAAGTCTGACAGTGTCTAGACCTCCACAGACTGCCTTAGTTCAAGTCCACACATGTCTAAACATAAACTCGAGAAAGATGTACACTAAACACAGCTGCAACCGGAACTCACCAACAACTATGACAACTCGTTTATACCTATCACCTGAAGCTCAAGACCTTTAAAGAGTAGGCTTACACTATGATCATGGCGACGCTCTAGCAAGCTTGAAACTAGGCTATGCTAGAGGCAGCATGAGACATCACATAAGGGAGTTCCTCGTCAAATCCTCCTCAACTCTTGACTATTTTTCGATGACCACGAATATCTACAATGATAAAAATCTCAAAACCTAAGTGCTTGAAACAAAGAAATAAAAAAAGGCGACGCATTTTTTTATTTGGCAACTTTTCTTGAAGAATCAAAAAAATCTTCAAGTTCCTATCAATAATCAAGAAATATCCAATAATTTATATAAATAATATTTTCTTGTAATAAAATAGAGCAAGATAGAACGTGAGAAGCAAAAAGGTGAAAACTTTTTTGGGATAGTCTAAGGTTTGCGACAACCATAAAGAGAGAGAAAAAGATTATGTTTAATTCTTTCAAACTCCACAAATAGACAAACAAATAATTTTGTTTAGACAACAAGGAAGATTATAATATTGGATCGAGGAAGAAAGAACAACAAAACTAAGATTCAAAGGTTCTTGAATTCGAAAAACGCCAATAAATCCTTCTAGAGTTCTTGGCTATAATAAGATGATAAAAGATGAGTATCTTGGCTTAAAAAAGATTTTAAACTCAGGCTTTATGATTGAAAATTTTTTATCTTGAAGAACAATAGTAAATGAAGACTCATGAACGACAAAACATGTGAAAAGAATTTGAACTCTATTGTTGTTAGCAACAACACGGGTCATGCCAAGAGGGGAGTATATTTTTTAAACTTTTGGAAGGAGGCTATGTTTTGAAAACCATAATTAAATCCATAATGGCATATTTATAAGGAAAACTCTTGAAAAAATAAGGATTGACCCTAAACTTTCTATAATCGCCTATTTGACATCATTTGGGCTAGAATTGCATTTTTCTCCTATGGACTAAAACAATTACAACTATAAATCTAATAAAAAAAATTAACTCCTAAAATTCAATTATATCAACTTAATTATATAGATAAACAATTATGAAATTTTGGGCTCTAAGGTGGTATTTTAGTAATTAAATGAACTTTTTCCCTAGTATTCATAAATAAAATTTGACTTCTTTCTCTATCTACCCTACATCAAATCTCTAGCCTCCTTGTTTCTTCCTTCTTACTTGTTTTCCATGAAGCCTTGGGTTCTGTGCCTCATGTTTTGTGTCATTGCATCGATTGTTCAAGTTGTCTATCGTCCTGAAATCCTTGTCGCCGCAAGCCTTTGTTAGAGCCTTTTCGTCTGCTTTCTGTCCTTTCGGTCCGAGTGTCTCATTCAGAAGTCTTCAGCGAATTCTCTACGGTAGTTCGTATGTCGTCTCCTGAGCAGTTTTTGTCCGTCTTAGTTTCGATGATCCACGGTGCTTTCGAAGGATACACGAAGTTTCTAAGTCACACTTTCGATCCACGGTCCTTAGCATTTTTTGTCCGTCTTAGTCTCTACGGTGATTTGCTATATGTATTGTGAGGGTGTTTGTAATATGCATATTTATCAATTATTTCATTGTTAATTCATGTAAAACTCGTAAAACTTGGGCATTGGTAAAATACACATTTAACACTATATTAGTATTTTATAACCACAACATTTTCAAAGCAGTCGTTTCAATGGATGATTTGCGTGAGAGACAGCATATCAAATTTGTTAATTTATATTAAGATTTTTTTTTTTCTCGTTATAAAAGATTTATATTGTTTCTTATATAAGAAACAACATATTATAGAAAGAGTAATCAAACATAATATCGTTTCTTATTCTATAACAACAAGAAACATGAACTAAAAAAATAAAAATACAGGAAAGAAGATATGTACTAAACTAGCCCTGATATGCAAAGATTGCTCTCAAAGATTATCCAAGTGTCATCGTTGTTGAACTATTTACCATGGTCCCTGTTGTCATAACTGCATAGGTATACCATTACAATGTTAATTCGAAGAGCCATGTTTACAGATTAGGTTTTGAATCCTAAGCTTAGCTTCTTGAATGCGGGGAGCGATGTTAGAAGTAAGTACATGCAAACTTTGATGCTTGAGTATTCCTCATCGTCGTTTACCCCCTAAGGGTACTTAACTTGCACGACCTTCTCTTTAATTTGAGATTTTATCTGCTTACATTCTCGCTTATTACTGTTGTTGATGCCGAAAAATGGTCAACGGATATCCACAGTGAATTTGTTTAGCTGAGGACGAAAAAGCCTACAAAAAAACAAAATTTAAGGCACACCGGTGTGGTGTGAGCCACAGGGCCTCCGATGCCTAAGTCAGAAAACGGATTTAGGGAGAATAAACTTAAAGCAGAAAGAATAGCTTAAGGGTACTTAGCTTAGGACTCGCACTTGGAAGAGAGAAATGACTTGACTTTTATAGCAGTCTACGTAACCACTACGACTCACTTATGGCGATATAATGGCCGGCCGTTAGAAACGTTCGTCATTAAGCCGGGTATGAATGTCGGCGTAACTCCTGACCGTTACTCTTCGGAGATGTAACGGCCTTGACTCTAGAGTTACTTGGACTCGGTCAACCTTGGCAGGTCCTCACCTCCACGGTCGACCCCTTAGGGGTGCAACCTTCTCGTTGCAGCACTAGGACGCCACGGGTGTGCAGCGTTCCTTAGTGCTACTTTGGACTTGGTCGACTTATCCACACGAAAGTCCTGACCTCCACGACCAACCCACCCGGGTCAGCCTACTCGACCGCCCTCCTTTGAGGTCGGCTTTTGACTCGGTCAACCCTTACGGGTCCTCACCTCCACGACCAACCCACTCGGGTTGGCCTACTCGTTGTAACCGGGGACG